>CAJUYI010000089.1:258649-295205 GCA_910591695.1 Galerucella pusilla
ATGCCCGAAAAGCCAACACCCACCCTCAAAAACCCCCATGCCATTCAACTTCCCTACGAAAGTCCAAGAAATTCTCGAGATAACCTACGTTATCTTGATGAATATCTCTTGAACGAATACCTCATACCTGCCTACTATAATCACAACTGCTATGTCTAAGGACAGTATAGTATATGTAGTAAGAGTAATGTGGTGTACAAAATATTAGTTGCCATCGAGCCAACGGTATAGACTCCGTTTCACATAAGAAGCCACGTGAAGTTTGCCAACTGTCTTGCGCAGAAATCAAATTCGGTCTTGTTTATTTATGTCGTCTTGTCACGAGCGTTTCATGACATTGGTGTTACAATGCCGAGAGCTATTTCGTTATTAACATTTGAGGTTGTGCTTGAAGCATTCATTAGGGGCATAAAGCAGTTCTTCAAATAGATAACTTATCCTTATCCGTAGACGTAAAGTAACTGAGATACGTGATTAATCAAAAAGAAGTACAAAGCAAATGCGTTCGTAACGTAACCATACATGTGTTTTTATTTTTAACCTAAAAAATAGTGAGACACTATGATCATAGAAAATAAAGTTATGATTTTTGAGCATACAACATCACATTTGTCGTTTGGTCGTTGAAAAATTCGAACACGGAACACAATAAAGCAATACGTACGATAGGTACGTGTGACTGATTGATACGTTTCACGTAACGTAACCCACGTATTGCTTCTGCACATGCGCATTGCGATACGGTTAAGTGGTGATTTTTAAAACTGCTTCATGTCCCTATTTACTGTCGTATATTTTTGATTTTTTAATGTTTTAAGGTGTTTAGCTAGTTTTTCTGGGAGTGTCGTGTGTTTTATTCGATCTAAAACCCTGCCACCTAAAAAACTTGTTGGTGTGGAAAAATTATCCACAGGCAAGACTGACAGATTATAATTTTATGTTAACAATATGGCGCTGGTTCGCGCATACGACTGCAATATCAGGTGGGTTCTTCTTACGTGAAACGGAGTCTACCTGGGCGATTATTAACTTTTTATATTATTTACATTCATCGTATCAATAAACAAATATAAGAAAATAAGGACATGTACTATATTATCTGTCTTATATTTAAAAACATACGCCAAACGCTTTTTAGTCGGATCTTTATGTGTAAATTAAATGTACATCATTTCAGCCATAGAACTCATCTTTTTGGGAATATGCACAAACGTTTCGAAATAACTAGCAAGTTCGTCGATAGTAACGTCACACGGAGGGTTTACGTTCATTCTAGCTTGGTGCGAACAGCTACCGAGACTCGTACTTGGATTTTCTGATTTCGGCACGTGAGTTTGAGTTTGCGCTTTGAGAAAACTAGGAGCGGTATATTTACTTGAGCTCGCTTCGTTATCGATACTCAAAAGTTCACAGCCGTTGATGATGGACTTGAAATCGTCTGTGCGGTTCAACATTTCACCGAATTGTTTTTCCCTTTTCGGATTCGTCGGGGATACTTTCGGCGAACACTTGAGAAATTTTAATACGGGGTCTCTCAATATTTTCTTATTGGGTTTTTTGAATGACGTTGTGTGTTTTACATTAAGAGGTTTGGAATTGCTGCAGGTACACTTTGAACCAAAATTTATGGAAGAAAGCGATTTTGTCCGTCTTCGTTTCATGAATGGATTCGGTTGTTTTGGGTTCTCGGTAGATTTTCTATTAGACTTAATATCTAATTCCAATTTTTCCAAAGAATTCAACAAATTTACGTCTTCTCGTAACATGTCGCCCTGAAAAAGTTATTTGTAAGTAAACAGGTGATTTAAATATTTGCACAATGAAATTCTAAAAAACAATTGATCGATTTTGATTATTGCCCTGAAAATCTGTCAGATTCACCTCGTTTTTATGACGTTAGCTGTGTAAGCAATAATTTTTGCATAGAGAAATGTGAGGATTTCAATTAGTTGGTAGAAAGATTCGTGCCATTTATCGGTCATAAGCAATTTTTTAGTTCATCTGAGTTAACTTTGGAAAATATGTTATTTTACTATTAAAAATAAAGAAAAATAAACTATAATATTTTGTTCTTTTTTTAATTTCTTGGGAAATTAAACCACAATATTTTTAAATTCTTTATTTCAACGTTTCGGTAGCGTTCCAGCTACCGTTGTCAAGAAAAAATAAGTAGAAATTAATTTTTATCCCTAACTGACACAACAGAAAAATTTCTCTTTTGATGTTTTATAGCATGAAGCCATAAGTGGCCATAATCAGGAAGACATTATGAGTACTCATAAATCATTTTTAATCCATAAGAGAGATGCTAAAACATTTTATATTTTGGTTAGACATATTTTGCTAAAGCCAAAACAAAAATTGGGCCCTGTTTCCATTTTTAATGCATATAATAAATTATCTGCAGAAACTATCACTTTTAAATATGTTGAGCCTGGTCTGCAGAATCCTTCCACCATCAAGTGGAGGAGTCATTAAAAAGGCTGAAAAAAGTGTATGACTTTGGGGATTTTGTGCATGCTGTTGAAATATGTAACAAAATAAGGGTCAATGTTTAAATAATGGAACTTGAAGATTTCCAACAGTGTAAAAATTTGTCTTCTGTAGCTAAAATTACTGAAATTAAATGACAATTGGAGAGAACTTGATTTTTGGCAAAAAATATATTTTGTACATGCCAGTCCCATCAATCAAATCACAACCCAACAGATTTGAAAAAATAAAGTGGAAATCATTCTAAAAAAACTTGGTGATGTGATACGAAAAGAACAGAAGATAATTTTGGCTGGAACTACCTACCTGAAAATAATGTTTTATCATAAAGCAATGTTAATAACTTTTTTTCCAAATATTGGTATTTCAGTATAGGCTTTCATTTTATAAGTGATAAAATATGATGGTTTTTACATAGGAAAATGAGTTTACTCATCTATTTCTCCTACTGTAATACAGGTTCTATAATTTGAAGCCGTTAGGTGGAGCTATATTAAACATTAATCATCATTTTTCACTATTTCAATTGTTTTGCCAATAGGGGGGTTTAGCTTTGGATGACAGATCTGCTATCTCATCATTATCATGTGTTGTTTATTTTATTTCATATGACTAGAGCTAGATTGATATCTTATCATAGTTATACATATGTTATTAATATAGTGAAACTATATTGACTCTGTATTAGTTGTTTGTGACTATAAAAAAGATTTATTTTTAATATTTGTGAGATTGACAAGAGCAGCACTGTGTAGCACTACCACTACCATCTTGTTTATCTTTTGTTTCTTAAATGTCACATCATCTGCTGTAATTTATATGTAATGTTTTGTGATAATTTCGTAGTTGTGTCATTTAATTAAAATAATAAAAGCATGTTTTTTTCCTGTTAGTGTGGAAAAAGTATAGTAAGCACCTAGTGTCAAAAACATCTTCAGTCACTTGTTTCATGACTAAAGAAATGTTTTGACACTTGTACTTCATATACTATTATGACACTAGTGTCTTTAAAATTACTGTGAATTTAATATTCCAAATTATAGAGTTTTATAAACCTGACGAATAAAGTTCATAGCAAAAATATGATATGGAATTTAAAAAAATGGGAGTTTACCCAGGAAACTTTATACTTCATTACATGGTGCAAGCAGCAAGTAATTATCTAAGTCCTAAAGTCCTAAATGAAAGATTCCCATTCCCATTCCTAATGGTCTCTATGAAGGATCGTCAAAATGTTTCCTTTTTGGTGTATTATGTATATGATAAACTGTATAAGATGCTGCCCTCAACACAATATTTCTAAACATTAAAATACCATGCATATGCAAGCATGTGTGGAAAAAAGGGGCACAATGGAAGTATTTGTGGTTGTTTACTTCAACAAATATATACATAGGTATTAGGCAAATAATCTGGTGGAAATTACACCTGGTATAAGCAAATATATTTCCCTCCAAATAGAACAATGAATAGTTAAATAGTTGGGGTTTGTGCTATTATTGAAATATGTATAATTACTTATATTCACTTTTTAAATGTATCAATTATATAAAAATTATCTGTTTTTTTTCACAATATAAACAAGAGCACAGGTGCCATTTTTATAAATAGATACTAATCCCTATAATTGATTACAACTCTTAAAATTGTTGTTATTCATTAAATAGAATGTGTAATAACAGATAATGTATATTGGATGGAAGATTTCGAATATGAAATGTATTGAACCAAAACCCTTTGATAATAATAGTACGTATCTACTTAAAGTTTGGTGTATTCTTTGGTTATACATACCATCGCAATAAACTACACTCATTATATTACGGAAAAGAAAGTATATGAATAATTTGCACTAATATTAGTCTGCACTTGTTAGTTTTTAAACAGTAAAAATTATTAGATCAAAACACTACTTTGACCAAAACACAAATAAATGATGACTAATTGCCATTTAATGTGTCAAACTGTCAAACGTAACTTCTTCTGTCAAGGTTAAGCAAAAATGTGACTTGTGTGCAAAGATAACATACCTTGAGTATGATCACAGAGTACACTGTGGTATGATTACGTGTAGATAAAACAAAAAAATAAATCTTTGTATGATCAAAAATAAGAAGAATATCTAGGTTAGATTCTATATTCTCTTTAGTTAATTCGGTAACACTACCAAAAGTACCAAAACATCAGAAAAATTTAAAATGCAGATATTTTCAAAAAGAATTATCGCTCAAATATGTTCAACAAGTAGAAGAATCACTGTAGAAAAAAAATTTATTAGAAATGTTTCAACCAGCAAACTAGTAAAAGGTACTTTTAGAATAGGACTTACAGGTATAACTGTTGGTGCATTACTTGGAACTGGATATTCTATCCATTATTACAACCAGCCTCGGGCACACATCCTAAATGAGGAGATCATAATTCCTACAGTAAAAGAAATACCAAAAGTCAAACCCACTAAAGTTGTAAGTTTTTTAATAAGTTACCCAATTAAAAATGTTATTGTAACATCTTTTGTATTAGGTTAAATATGCAGAAGATCGTAGTGGTTTGCAGTTGACACTGTATCAGTATCAAACATGTCCATTTTGTTGCAAAGTTAGAGCTTTCTTAGATTATTATGGTATATCATATGATCTTGTTGAAGTGGATCCTGTCTTACGACAAGCTATAAAATGGTCACCATATCGAAAAGTCCCAATTCTAGTTGCTAAAGTAGATGATGAATTTCAGGTTAGTATTCCATGCTACATTATAACTAGATTATTGAAAAAAATATATTTTCAGCCATTAAATGACAGCACTATGATAATATCTACATTAGCTTCATATTTATTTGACAATAATAGAAAGGACTTACCAGATATAGTTAAATGTTTCCCTCTTATTAGTTACATAGATGATGATGGTGTTAAAAAGAGTGAAATAATGAATAGGTATTTTCTAATGCTAAATAATATGGAATATCAAGGTATTGAAAAAAAAAATAGGTAAGTATACTCTGGAATAAATATGACTTTCATAACCTCTTAATATGTTATTCTATTTTCAGTGAGGAAAGAAAGTGGAGAAAATGGGCAGATAATGTACTTGTTCATACACTATCTCCAAATGTTTACAGGACGTCAGATGAAGCACTACAAGCTTTCAATTGGTTTTCAGAAGTGGCACATTGGGAAGTGAATTTCCCAGCTTGGGAACGTTATCTTATGATTTATGTAGGAGCATCTGCAATGTGGCTTGTTGGAAAAAGGCTGAAAAAAAGACACAATCTTAAAGATGATGTGAGACAGTCACTGTATGATGAATGTAACATTTGGTTAAAAGCAGTGAGATCTAAAGGAGGACAGTTTATGGGAGGATCTCAACCTAATTTGGCAGACTTAGCAGTATATGGAGTTTTAAGTAGTATTGAAGGTTGTCTAGCTTTTAAAGATTTGCTGGAAAATACTAAAATTGGCACTTGGTACTTTAAGATGAAGGATAACATCGCCCAGCATGAGGGTGCGAAAGTTATATAGGTAGATCGTTTTTTGTGATGTTCCTTTGGTAATTGAAATGATATATTGTTTGTTTGATTTTATTTTCATTTTGTCCCTCCACAAGACAAATAATTGTCAAAAGTTTCGTTTCATGTGGAAATCTCGTTTAAAAACTATAAATTGATCTTTAAGAGCTGCTTGTCCACATTTTTTGTTCAGTTTCATCCACTTTGCCCAATTTTTTGTTTGTTTTACAAAATCAAGATGAGAATAAACAATTTTCCTTTTGGTTACTTTTAAAATGATCTACAGTTTAAATTATTGATTGTCTGTAAATAGTTACTGTTTATTCAGTTTTAAAAATAAAATGTATATAAATAATTTTGTTTTATTCAGGTCTAGAATAACCATACTATATCGTTTGATCAGAGATTGTAATTTAAATTGTTTTGATTTATCACAATTCAGATCTGCGAAAACAGTAATCTTCAGTAAAAACCATGGATGAGACGTACTTTTATGAGGATTCATACTACCAACAAAGTTACATTTTAGAGTAGGTAGATCTACACCTTACTTCGATCGGTAAATTCCTAACGTATTCTTAGTGAGAGCCTTATTGAAGCAACCTAATTCTTTGTATTTAATTTCATTATATGTTGTGGTGAAAAAATAAGCACCGAAATTTGATAATTCAAATTCAAAGGTCTCAAAAACAATTCTAAACGTTTTTTTTTTTTGAAAAGTATGTTATCCTTGGTAAGTATCCAGCCAACAGATTACATCATTTCAACTTAAAAGAAGAAGAGCTTAAGATCACAGACCAACTTAAGAGGTTATGGTTATTATGGAGTTTCCACCAAAAAATAATAAGAAATAAATATGTAATATGTTTAGATTACCCAATAAAAAAATCGCAAATAGGCTTTGGTTTTCCTCGTGTAGGAATATTGAATGTGCTATTGGTAATTTGGTTAAATTTGGTTTCGTTATAGATTTGGATCAAGCCTATGTGCCGCACAAAGTAGAGAGCTTACCCAAAGCAACAAATTATTTTAAGCCTCCTCTCAAAGATGTAAAACCTTTCAGTTTAGTTCTGCCTCCTCCCAATATAACAGGCACTTTACATCTAGGACACGCACTTACTGCCACTATTCAAGACATTTTAGTGAGATGGTAAATTTTTTTATATTTCCATTTTGTATATATATATCCCATATAATTTTTTCTAGGAAACAAATGCAAGGTGTGAAAACAGTTTGGATACCTGGCATGGATCATGCTGGCATAGCTACACAAATTATCGTTGAAAAGTTGCTGTGGAAGGAAAATCAACAAACAAGACATCAACTGGGTAGAGAATTGTTTTTAGAAAAAGTTCATAAATGGAGGAACGAAAAAAGCTCTGTGATAAGTGAGTATCTGCTATTTGTAGATTTAGTAGTTGAGTAGGTAGTTCATTTTCATTTTTTTACATTTATAGAAAGTCAACTTGAAAGGTTGGGTGTTTTACTTGACTGGGAAAAGGAAATTTTTACTCTAGATGAAAAAAGATCGAAAGCAGTTCAGGAAGCTTTCATACGTTTGTTTGACAGTGGACTAATATACAGGTAAAACAATATCAAAATATCAACACACTATAATTTTTTTACAATTTAGCAATAATACAGCTCATATAAAATCTTCTCAGAGCAGATGCATTAGTAAATTGGTCATGTGTACTGAAATCTGCTATATCAGATATAGAAGTGGAACAAGTGTCTATTAATGGACCAACTAATATTTCAATTCCTGGCTATGAAACACCTGTAGAGTTTGGTATTCTTACTAAATTTGCTTATTTAGTAGATGGAACAGGTAATTACTTTAGAATACCTACATAAGATTAGTGTGACAAATGTTGATAAAAATTTATTTATTTGAAGATGAAGAGATTGTTGTGGCTACCACTCGCACAGAAACTATGCTGGGCGATGTTGCAGTTGCTGTTCATCCAGAAGATTCTCGTTATGCCAATCATATAGGGAAGTACTTGAAGCACCCATTTAGGCATGAAAAGATTCCTGTCATTGCTGATACTTTTGTGGATCGAGAATTTGGAACTGGTAAGTTTATAATTGATTGAAAGTTTGCATCCACGTATCCAGTATGTTATTTTTTTTTCAAAAATTGATGTTACCTACTGAAATGTAACCAAATATAAAAGTTAACAAATGTGAAACTATCTACTAGGAATTGTATAGGGAGCACAAATATATCTTATTTACATAAAAATTTCAACTCTGTCACAGATTATAAAGAGAACAGATACGAAAGCTTGACAGAGAACAGTAAAAAGAGAGAGAAATGGGTGGACATACCCATTTAAATGCCCATCGTATTATGTCGACTCCGTTCGGTCTGCTTCGCGAAATTTCTCAACAGGATTGTCAATTTGCATAATATTTCCTTCAATTTACGATCATAGATCAAATATTTTATAAGAATTTTTTTCAGTGTGATAGTTATACAGATACAAATATTCGATAATTACTTGTGTTAAATCAATTTTATTAACATTAAAAGAATTATACAATTAAAAAGATTATAATGTATAAAAACCATACCATAAATATATACTTTTTTTCACAAACCATGCACAATAACGGTGACGGCTAACCTAACCTAACCCAATCAAAACATGCTCAAAATCACTTGTAATCTGTGCTCAAAATTCATAACGTATTTTTGTTTGCTTCATTGTTTGAAGGTGTTCAATCGGCGATATTAATTGTGTTATTTGACTAATCGATTGTGCGTTGTGGTAATATTAACTAAAAAAATATAGTGGTATAGACTATTATTCTTATTAAAATGAATAAAAATCACGGCGAAGTGTAATGTTCATACAGAGACTGTCCAAATAAATTTTATTCGGAAAGAAAAATAAAGTTCTTTCGACTTCTAAGGGATGAGAGTATATAATTTAATATCCCGGCCTATGATATAAGAAATTTTAAGGTTTTTGATATTAACTTTGGTGCTACAAATTAGGAGTATTGATAGTTGAGATCTGGCCAAAAAAGAAGCATTTTCAGAACATCGCTTAAAGTGTGTTGTGCTCTTCTTGTGCTAAACGATGAACAAAGTCAAGAAGAGAGTATAATGTTAACCCTGTGAAAAATTCCATGATCTCTATCAGGACATCAGGAATCCTATTATTATAGTCTGTGTAACCTCATTCTAGAAACAAACATACATGGGATGCAGTATGTGAATGAGAATATTCGAAAATCATAGCATGTAAACCACTCATATATTTTTCTTTTTCGCCAATATAGCCCTTGCTCTATACCTTCCTAAAATAATTCATTTATACACCTGACTACCTTCGTGTGATGAATATTGCATTCTTCAGTTATTTTTCTATCAAAAATAAAACAAATACATTTTAAAATACAATAATTTATATTCACAAAACTTGAAAATGGATTAAACAACTCTTGAAGTATAATGTTTGAAATAATTAACATAAAAAATAAAATGGAATTAGTATCCTGCAAATTATGCAACCAACATTGCTCTGTATTATCATACAGAGGTCTTACAGGCAAGTGGCGAGATGTACTTTCATAAGGTATTGTTATTTAGATCACATATTTTTCATTTAATTATTGTTTATTTTGTATCTACTTACTATTTTCATAAATCTGATGTAGTTGTGACAACTTCACAAGAAAACATTTACATCAGCTAAGGATGTAATAAAAATGTTTATATATAATACAAAAACGCAGAGAAAGACGAAGTGATTCTGGTATATTTAGAACTGTCGATGAAATTGACTTGGATTTAAAAAAGATATATCAAATGTATGAAGAGCAATCAGTACCTACCCTGCTTAAAAAAAACTGACAAATGAAGAAACAGGCATTCCTGGTAACGTTTCAAGCCTAAGAAGAATTTTATTTAAAATGGGTTTTTAATATCAAACAATTTATAAACAGCAAATCATATTGGAAACTCAAGATTTGAGGAAATGGCGTCATATTTGAATGAAGATAGTGATAGTGACCCAGAACTGAATTTTTTTGCGCGAGAAAAAAATTAAAAACAAAAAATACGATTTTTCTCGGAATCCTTGAGGTTCTGTGGGTGAATGACGAAAAACCACGTTTGACCCATAAAACGTGCCCCCCTACATTTTACGTGGTTGAATTTTTGGCTCCTGTATTCCTGACGACAATTTCTTCCCTTCCTCATAATTAATTATCTGTTATTAGTTTTGTCCCTTTTTCATTTCATTTTGGGTTATCTGTACTTGTTTATATGCTGGTAAATTTTAACAAATTCAATTGGATTCTATTTGTAAATACAACAAAATTAAGGTTTTCAAATATTATTTATTTTATTCAGTTTGGATACTTTTTAATCCGACCCTGTAACCATTTTAGTATTTTTTCAAAACTATCTGGCTAAGTGGATAGGTTATTTATGACAATTGAATACAACGCTATGCTTTGAACTAAAGTAGGTATTCATAATGTATAAATATATATTTATCCACAAAGAAGCAGTGCCGGCGTAAGATAGTTCTACGCCCGCTTACACTATCAAAACCTCACTTGCTTTTTTGAAATGTTTTCTTTACTAAAGATACTACTACCTTGGAAATTCATTCACACCAATCATTTCTGTACTTGTGTACTTGTCTTCCAGGTAAATAGGTCTATTAAGGAAAAATTATTTATATCTATTTTGTCGTTAAGTAGATTACCTGAATATTTGTTTTTATTCATATCAAGAGGTTTTTTTTCATTTACGAATCCGCATCAACCTCAAGGGCTATTAGCGGTCTGTAGCGATATATTACATTTGTTTAACATTATGGATACATAGGCATGTCACATGTTTTGATTAAAGTACATTTTTACATTTTATGATATAAATTTCAGTCAAAAGTGTGATGGTTTGCTATTAAATGATTTGAATAGTCAGCTTTTATTTATTTTTTATTACAGCTACGTTTGTGCTCTGAAATTCTAGTTTTAAAATTCCTAAAAGTTCTACCTATATAAATTTTATCACAATTTTCATTACCACATTTTAATGTATTAACTCCTAATTTGTTTAATTTTGAAGATTTAGATTTGTTGTCTTTAATGAAGTTGAATAAATTGTAATTTTTAAGCAAATATTTATGTTCAAAGTTTTCACGAGTCGCTACTGTGTTAATTCGTGTTAATTCTCAATTACGTTTACCATCAGGAAAAACCATAATTATATAATAATACCCAGTAAATTATTTATAGTTTTTATTTGCGGATTTGAAAGATTCTTCAATTGCTGTCTGATAAAGTTCTGGTAATGTGATAAATATCTCCAGGTAATAAGGTGAGTGTAAATTGTATTAATTATTTTAAATTTAGGAACAATTTAACGAAAATTTTAACTATTGTTATATATTTAGATATGCCTCCTCGTTTGAGTAATGTGCATTCAACTAACATTTACAATTTCAAAGCAGGGAAATGTGCATTGAATTGACAATGATCATGTCGTTTTGGTAAATGTGAGAAAAAGGGGAAGGAAATATAATCATTACATTCTCCCTTCCCTTTAAAAGATATCAAATACTTTGTAATGAACATTAATATATTCAAGAAGGGGAAGGGAATATAATCACTGGAACTACCTTTCCCCTTCTCGATGAACTTGATATGCGCGTTACAAAGTATTGAATGCAGTCACATTTCCCATTTTTGAAAAATATCCAATACTTTGTAACACGCATATCAAGTGATTCAAGAAGGGGAACGGTTATTCCAATGATTATATTCCCTTCCCCTTCTTGAATAACCTAGTGTGCATTACAATGCAGTCATCACTAAAGCAGTGCGATTTCTTGTTCGAAATGAAACTTAAAAAACAATAAGAGAAAGAAATATATTCACTTTAAATATTTTATTTTACTGCAACAACATTTTTAATTTATTTGTATTCCAACTTTTCCTAAAACATGAAGGTAAAAGTGTACATTTACCAAAACGTGAAGGCAAGAGTACACATTTGCCGGGAAATGTACATTATATTCAGTTCACATATACCTAACTTTTTGGGAAATGTAAACATTTTACGGTAAAAGTGCACATTTCCCAAGAGTGTACATTCACCGTAACAGATATAGTACTTCAGTTAGTGTATTTTAATACTCATTTTATTATACAAAAGCCATCTATTCGCACTTTTCGAGCACCATAAATAAGAAACTGTATTATATAATTTTTTATTTGAAATCAAACTTTTAGATTGTCAGTAGAGATCATCATTTTGAAGCGCCAAGACAGTAAAGACATTTAAATTACAATTTCTTGGACATTGTCATGGAGTTATGGCTGATAAAGTAAGTATATCTCGTTATTAAATTATTATGTCACTTCCTTATAGCTTTTAATTTATAACCTAGTTATGAATGTTTGATAGCACAGCGTTTAAAAGAACTTGAAATAGTTATTTACGTAAATAGTTATGAAAAGAGCGATATTGTTCAACAAGCGTAATATTTGCCAAAACGAGCGCCAGCAAGTTCTTCAAATTACGCGAGTTGAACAATGTTGCTCTCTTCATAACGTGTTGACGTACAACGTTTTATCTAATTCCGCGCTTTTATAATATTTAATAAAATCTTCAATTACAATGGTAATATTAGAGTGGATTCAAATGGTGTTGAAAGTATTATTACTATGAAGTATTCACCCAGAAAATTGACTTGCCTTAAATAACTGTGTCCTTCATAATATTTTTTTCAATGTTTATAAATCTAAGAATACTATTGAATTAAAATTATGGGGTAATTGTCAGTTTAAATAATGAAATAATTGTCAGTTTTGACAATACCTACCTAACACAACTATTCTACCCGATATAAAACAAATAATCATGTAACTACAGAGACTAGTAAAAAATCTGTGGGTCAAAGATATGTTACATATCTGTATGGAAGAATATATAACTCTTTACCAAATATGTATAAGGTTTATTTAACAACCATAAATTCAACTGCGCTGATAAAAAATATTCTTAAAAAGTATCTATTGAATTGTGATAGGAGAGATATACATGAACTAATTGAAAATAAAACAATTTCAAGTTAAACGTAATCTACCATTTCTACCATTATTTAAATTAGATCGATATTTCATATGTTCACATTATTTTCTTTTTTCTTTTTATTATTAAATGGTCTTACTGGTTAAATTTACTATTATTAAAATATGTTATATATCATATGATATTTAAGAGGATCTATTGTCTTTTGATATTTTTCCTTTTAATACTATGTATTATATTTGTAGAAAGATATAAAATTAATATTTAGTCATAAGCTCGTGCAAGACCACATCTGGTTTTAGCGAGCATGTACGACAAATGTTTGTTTGTTCTTTCTAAAATAGTGTTATGAATAAAGATTATTATTAATTAATAAATTATTCTTTGAAACTCATCTCTATGTTGAAACATAAACAGTTACGTAAAGTTTTTACATAACTACTTTTCATAACTAATATATGAAGGTTATGAAAAATGTGACGTTACCTAAGGTTTTTTTACAGGTTTGCTCATATCTGAAAGCCGAAAAAAAAAAATAAAGACAATAGTATTATTTTGTTATTCACACATTGAAAGAAGAATACAAAACTTTGAAAAATTTGCGATTATAGAATGCATTTTTTTAGTTTGCATTTGTAAGGAACCCTAAGCGTTTCCCTAGAAAAGAAAAAATTTGAATCTTCCTGAATTTTGTGCAGTAACTTCCTGGTGGTCGGGACCACTTTAAATTCTAAGTAAAATGTATTGCTCATGCGACGTATTACTTGAAAATTGCAATTTTCGTCTTTCTCCGTAAAAGGCAGGCATGATCTATTTTTTCCGGGCCTACAGAGCCTTTGATTAGGGCTATTTTCTAGTTTTTCTTCCTTTCTTTCTTCTCTTTGAATTTTTTTTACCGCCGAGAAACTGACTTCTGTGTAAAGGGACACCCGATCGATCTTACTTTTAAGCGGTAAATTGGACTAGTTTTTTTTTTCTCCTTCGCAAACTCTAAAAAAACAAGTAAACAAAGATATAAAACTTGCTCCACATTGAAATATGTTTTAATCCGACCAGTAGACCAAAGTATTCTTACTATATGGTTACATCAAAATTTCTTTTAACTATTACCTTCGTTATGTTTATACTTAGTTATAGTTCTTTTCAATAACTAACTGACTCGACTTGACCATCTCAGGTCAGGTCAGTTTCTTGAAAAGAACTACCAATAGTTATTAATGTTATCGCTTACCTATGAACATTAGCAATAATCTCTCTAGTTTGGCTATGGAATGTATTTCTACGAGTATATTGATTCATTAAAAAAAATTAACAAGCACAAAACACTACACTATCCAAAAAAAATTTTTCAATACCAAACACATAATAGAACTAACAATACCAACACCACTGAATAATCAATGTCAGTCAATAGTAAGAGGGAATACTACAAGCACGCGTTTGCCAATAGCAAGTCGGGTGATTGCGTAGCAACGGGCTCATCCATAAAGGTTCACCAATTGAGTTCGTTCGGAGGACGCGCTAATATGGTCTTCGCACGATGTTGCTGGTTGAAGAAAATCCATAGTATATATTTCGAAAAGTGTTCACCTCTTGATAGTAGTTCGTACAACTAGTGCGCAAAGCGTCACTTTTCTCAAGAGCGCAGAAGTTTGTGGCTTGAAAAACTAAAGTTTAATCATTATTGATATATTTTTGATAATCAAAAGTCTATTTTCTAATTATTATCGTTACATACTGAGCACTTTAGCTTTTTAATAGTTAAACGTGGCAAAATCAAATAGTGTCAGCCGCATTTCTTTCACAGCTTCAGATAAGTTTGCCAAACTATAATATGTACATGGATGTAAAATTATTCGACAAACATTTTTTGTCTACAACATTTTTTCCTAGAGCCAATAGGAAACGCGATTAACGCGAAAACCTAAAAAGGTGTCTTTTGCATAGACTTTGCATGTCTTTGCAAGTGTAAAACTTCTTTTTTGGGACAATACACGAGCTTATTACAAACATCCTTTATTCTTGATCGTTTTCCAGTATTGTTTGTACATTTTTCTAGTTTAACTTGACAATAGATTAGCTCCAACAACAATCAGATACTGTCTGCGTTGATCATAGTAAACAACAATGTCACATTTCTTCTAATATTACTGGCGGAGAAGGAATTCAACAAGTTTTTAAAATAGGCCCGTTACTTCTCGTGTTATAGGTAAATTGTGTAACTAACCCGAGTTTATTTTATTTAGATACTTAGATAATGTCAAAGATAATAGTTTAATACTATCATAATGCCTTACAAGGTTTACTAAGAATCAACAACTACTTCTCTGGCTATATGCCACGAAAGACATCAAGTGATGTTGTCCCTTTTAATTACAAACCAGAATGGTTAGTTGTATCGTGCATATATCCCAACCCTGTTTCATTTTGAAGTGTAATTCGATGTCTGTCACGGCATATAGCCAGAGAAGTAGTTTATGTATGATACTATTATCTTGACATCTATTGATAACACGCTTAACTTGAATATAACAGTTTTTTTTTCGTGTGTTTTGGAAGCCGTTCTGATGCCGGGAGTACTACAGCCTTTTGGCTTATTGTACTCTACTCCTACATTTAGTCCTCTCATCCAGTTATCCCCGTACCTTCGAGTAGACGATATAGGTCCATTGGATGTCACAGTCAGATAAGATATGGGTTACGGTCTCAGTCTCCATGCCACAAAGTCTGCAGCTGAGGTCCCCGTTATATAACCCCATTTTATCTTTTACCGGGGTATGACCCGTTAGATAACCTGAAATAATTCTTAGCTTATTCCTACTGTTCCTACTACAAATGTGTCACCTATGAAGGTTTTACTGTGTACCTGCTTTGGAGTGTTCCTCCACTGAAGTCTATGTTGGCTTTTTTTTTGTATTTGCCCTCGGACTACCATCTTTGTGGTCCCAAGAGGTGGTACTGGTCCTACATAAAATATGCTGTTGCTGAACCTCTTCTCGCGAGCTTTCTGGCATTCTTCTACCAGTCTGGATGTTACCTTGCGGATGTTTAAAGCTGCAAGGGCTGTCAGTATGTTTATCCTATGAGTGTCAGTCCTATGTTTGTTAATTCTGACACATCCTAGGATAGCATAAATCTCTGCCTGAAATACAGAGGTATGTTCTCCTAGTGAGAAGGAGCATCTTGTAATTCTCATTTCACTATACACCCCTGCTTCTGTCCCTTCCCCAGTCTGTGACCCGTCTGCGTACCAGGTCTCTCCTCGGGGAAACTTCAGTCTGCTTGGGTCTTGCCAGTCCTTTCTGTGAGGTATTTCTACCTCATATTTGGGACTGGGGAGAAGTTTAGTGGCCATATAGTCTGTTTTCATATCTAAAATAGCTCCACTAATGATGTCCTTAATGGATATGTGTCCTGATCCAACTATTTTGTTAATCAGGTTACTTTGCTGCCTAAATAGTCCCATCCTTGCTTTCCCCATTATCACTAAGTGTAATGGAGGAAGGCCAAATAAGGCTTCTAGTGCTGCCGTTAGCGTGCTTCTCATACACCCTGCAATACTGAGACAAGCAATTCTTTGCACCTTGCCTAGTCTCATCATTGCATTCTTTTGTAACGTCTTTGTCCACCAGACCAAAGACGCATATGTTATTATGGGTTTAACCACACTACATTGTATATCCAGTGTATCATTCGCGGACTCAACCCCCATGTTTTCCCACAAGTTCGTCTTGCCATCATCAATATGCTACTTTTTCCATTTGTTTGGTCCATGTTAATCTCGAGTCAATAATCACCCCGAGATATTTATTGAGATATATATTGGAATCTCCGTACCTTAAAGGAATAGTGGTCCCAATCCCACTAGGTCCCTTCTTTTGGTATAACAGTTGTTACTTTTTTTTTCTCCCTGGAGCCGTCCCTTCGCCGGTACCACCTCAGCCTCCTGGGCTTATTGTGGATACTCCTAGTGTTCTGACTACAACCTATTCAGCCATTCCGTGGTCCCAATCCCACTAGGTCCCTTCTTTTGGTATAACAGTTGTTACTTGTTACAGGAACCTGTAATTAAGCAGAGAAGTTTAGTTGCTTCTTAGTGAACGTTCTGCTCAAAAACTTTGTAACACGTTATAATAGTATTTAACTATTATTTTTCACATGGATAATATTTATTTCTATTAATCATTTATTTGAATATAATTCATTTTGCATGGACCACTCCACTTGCGACACTGCATATCAGTGGGTTAATAACACTTTCGAAAAACACGACCCACTTGAGAATGCAGCATTTAGTTTCGACCTCGTCAAGGTTTATTTTTATTATATAAATATTCAGACATCGGCCAAAATGTGTCGTAAAAAATTTAGTCAAGCAATAACATTTAATAGAACATTGTACTAATAGTAACTCTGGGCGTGATTTTAATTTAAAGAAAACAAGCGAATGTAGTTTTTGAAATTAGTTTGGCAAGATGACAAATGCATTATAAGTAGTCATAAGCTAGGTGGAAATTAGTTTGGCTACAATTTTATTTTATCGAACCAAATGCGTATCAACGCTCAAGGTTATTACCGCCTGAGAGTGAAACACAAACATGACATTTTGTTGTATGATTGAAAGTTGTTTATTGCTGATCCCAAAACAATTAGAATATTATTTTTTTTGTTACTCCTTTTCGTATAATAACTTTATTTCGTCAACATTCGAGAAATATCGGTAACCCAAATAGCGCCAGGCCGTCTTGGCGTAGCTATAATTTTTACATGGGGAGGGTTTTGGTTTTTTTTCATTTGATAGGTTTAGAAGGGAAAAGCTTTATTGGAGGCGCCGCCTAAGGCAAAAAAATCGAGTGTCACGACCTAAAGCAATTTTTCAAGTTCAAGAAATAATGTCAAGTTTTTTTTAGTTATTTGTTTGACTTGGCTACATCTAAAAGTATTTTTAAACATCGTTTTTCGTTTTGCCCTCTACTGCTGAAATGGTTATAACCATGTATATATATTTTTTAAAGGAGCCGTCCCTTCGCCGGCACCACCTCAGTCTCTTGGGCTTATTGTGGATTCTCCTAACATTGTGACTACAGCCTATTCAGCCAATCATACAGGTTGGTTGTAGCAGTCTTCTGGAGTCATTTGGGGTCTTCCATTTAGTTTTTGCCTCCTGTGGTCCAGCGTCTCACAGTTGCATAATATGTGCAGAGCTGTTTCAGTGTCCTTTTTGCATCTCCTGCATGTGAGGTCTCCGTTATACAGCCCTATTTTGTTCAGGTGCTCCTTTGTGGGAAAGTGTTCCGTAAGTAGCCCCGTTATGGTGCGTAGTTTGTTCCTGCTCATTGAGTCCAGTTCTTTGGCTACTTTTTCTGATGATTCTTTCATACATTTCTTCCCATGTGTTTGCCAGGGCGTATTCTTCCAGAGTTTTATGGATTGTTCTTTTTTCCACCCTTTTAACCACAACCTAGTGGAGCATCTGGGGATGCTCACAGATCGTTCGGATCCGTTCATCAGTGTTGACGATCCTGCTCTTGCCAGTTCGTCAGCTTTTTCATTGCCAGCGATTCCTTTGTGACCTGGGACCCATCCAGTGTTACACTGTTCCGAGTCGCCAGTCTTCTAAGTTCTTCGCCGCATTCCCATACCAGCCGAGATGTTAGCTGTATATTAATTTGGGAGCACCTATTTTAGAAAGTGATAGAAGATGGAAAATTGAAGCTTCTTTTATTAAAACAGAAAATCAATCTCACAAAAGTAAATTTGACCTCTTCTGCTAAATTATTCACAATTGTTGAGGAATCTATTTCTTTTGCCACATCTCGATGAATACTCATATTGCGGCAGTATGCTGATAAAAAATTATTGTACTTTTATTGTATTTTCTATGGGGAGGGTTTGAACTCCCAACCCCCCCCCCCTTATATACGTCCCTGTGTACAGTATTTAATTCCTTAATTTGTATGAAATGTTATGGCTTCATAATTTCTCCATCTTCAACCAAGTTTTTTGTTACTCTTGAAGTACTGCAGGAGACTTCTGGATTCGTTATATTGTATAAAATTTTATTTCCAACTTCTTTTTTATTGTTGACTCTCTCCGCTACGTAACTTTCCGCAACAGTTGCAGATTTCCATCCGCCATATCGCTTAAGAGCAAACACATTCACTCCAGTTGTGGCCGACGTTCTTCTAAGTAGCCTAGTATACAAAATATCCGTAAAATGCCGCAGAAAATAGAAAAAACTTAATTTAAAATTGAGTATTTAAAAGGGTTGTGATTAACATGAGAAAAACTTTACGATGCTAGGCATGCAATTTTCCGGAAAATCGTTGAGTATATTTTTTTTGTTTGGTCTTTCACTCTAATTGTTTAAATAATGAAAACACACAAAAATGTTCGAATCAAAATTTGTAGCTAATACATTTATCTGAACAATTTTTTTGTATCTGCATTATTTTTCAAAATATACGAAATTTCCAGTAGTATTTTTGAACGTCAATTTTCATGTTATTAATTTTACGATAGTAAATAAACAATGGCATTTAGAAAAAAAAAATAATTTCCTATGAAATGTGTTCTAAAATGGAGTATCTACAAATACATTGAAAAACATAATTCTTTAAAATTTATTATTATCGATTTTCCACGTAAACCTCTACAAAAGTCGTTTTTTTTCTCAAATTAAATCATATAACATAATTTTATTTAAAACTTTTTTTGCGCCATCGATCTTTTTTGTTTATTACAGCATCGGTTGAAAGGACGGTGGTTGTGTTTACTGGTTTCTAAGTCTAAAACATCGGTAAGTGATTTACTTACCGTTCAGACGTCGGTAAGTGATTTACTTACCGTTCAGACGTCGGTAAGTAAATTACTTACCGACGACTTACCCCTACATACATTTAAGTGGTCCTAAATAATATATTACTCCATTAATTACACAAAAGGAACAAAAAAAATGAGAAGATTCATATTTTTTTAATGAATAGAACCGAACAGAACAGTATAAAAAGTATCATAAATAGCATAAAAACAATTTCACCAAAATGCAAATTATATTTTATGTCATACTAGTTCATTATTGTGTTTTTATTGCTTAGTTACCAACTATCTAATGTACTTTATGGCTCGCGCGGGCATAAAGAGAAATCATTTTCAACGTATTTAATAACCATGTCGTAAGCTTCTTTAGACTTTTTTGGCAACAGATTTACAGTTGCTTTCTTTGCTTTTTCAATAATTTCGTCAAGAATTTCAAAATCTTCGTTCATTTTGACTTCTAACTTTGACACATATAAAATTTATTGTGATATTATGACATTTACGTTTGTCAACATTCACCTATTAATTCAAACCGGATTTTTTAAAACACTGATTTGTATTGAGATTGGATTGCAATAACGAACTAGTATGACATAAAAGTTTGTATGTACCGCAGGCATAAACAGATGTGTATACCCTCGGGCGACTTACAAACCCTCGGGCCAGAGGCACTTGGCTTCGTAAGACGTCGCCCTCTGAGGGTCTATTCACTAACAGTGAGAGCTCCTACAAAAGTACACACTTATAAAGTGCGCATGCGGGCTATATCATAATTTGCAATTTCGAGAGAGCTTGCATGAGCAATTTATTAAGTGTGTACTCTCGTAGGAGCTCTCGCTGTTGGTGAATAGACCCCCAGGGCATAAACATCTATTTATACCCTTGGTACATAAATAACTATTATTCGAAATTCATTTCAATACGATCGCGCGAAAATTATATAAGCATCTCGAACGTTAAGGGTAATACCGGTCTTAAGCAAAATTGGAGGCTTCGCTACGCTCAGCCTCCAAACATTGCTGTCGACCGGTAAACAACCTTTACCGTTATTAATACTATTTTGTATCTGCATTTTTCACAAAGATACATTCGATTTTCCATGTGAACGTTCATTTTTTGACCCCACTTTATTTTCATTATTGTTTTAATAACAACCCCTATTTTTAATGTAATTTGTTGAAATTTTTGTTGTTAATATTTTATTATTATTGTTGTTGCTGTTATTACGCGGCGGCGTGTATAAGCTGCTTGTTCATCTTTATTTGTACTCCATTCATCATAAAGTTCACAAATTTGTAGATAATATCATAAACACTATAAAAAGTTATAGAAGGTTTGCTGAAAGACGTCTGATTTAAGTATTTATTGTAAATAATTGTCTATTATTTAAAAAATTTGATATTTATAGTAAAACTGTATAGTAGTTTCGAAAGTAGACACTTCAAAGTGTTTAGTGGTAAAAAATAATAATAATAAAAATAATAATATTTTATGCTCATTTGCAATGCTAAATCTAAAAGGAATTACCGCTGCGGTAAGTATTAATTAAATAGGAATTATAATAATTGTCTCTTGACTTTTAGCTCTAGTTTTTTATAAATAAACTAATTTTATAGTACAGTTAGAAAATTTACTTTTTCAAATTTGAAAGTTGGTATTTCTATCTAAAAGTTAAGATCTATCTCTACATTCCACATGAGTTTATTATTTTTTCAGAATGTTATAAGCCCTAAATTATTAGGTACTTAAGTCGAGCGGTTAATAAATTTGGTTCACGGGCCGTTCGCACGAATTGACTACCACTGAAATTAATTTTATCGCGTGAACTTTTCAATTTACAGAAAAACTTTTCAGATTAAATTTGTACATAAATGTATTAGCTGCAATTTTTGATTCAAACATTTTTTTGTGTTTTCATTATTTAAACAATTAGAGTGGAAAGAAAACACAAAAAATTTACTTAGTTAAATACAACCCTTTTAAATACTCAATTTTGAATTTTCAAGTTTTTTTGTGAGATTTTATGTGTACTTTCACTAGGCTAAAGGAAGTGTCCAACACACTCCCTAAAGTTATATATTTGGTAAATAAACCAATTAATAGATTTTCTAATTTTTCCAGTGGTTAACTAAATAAATAGTCATGTAAGACGTTCTGTATAGTTTTTACTAGGAAGTACAATTAAAAAAAATTAGTTCTCTCTTTGCAGTGATGCTGGTAGTCCCAGTTATTCACCTGATTTATTTATAAACCCATTAATGTCCTCTATCGTATAAATATTATTTTTAGAAAATTTAAATGGTATAAATTTGGCATAGTCGGCCTTTTATCTTTTGGTCGTCTAAGCTTATGATCGACCGGTTATTTATATCATTTTACGATATGGTTCTGAGTGAAACAAATATTATTATTGTTCAGCTGTTGTATAAAACTGTAGTTACGTAAGTTTCATTTCAATAAGTGCTTACACCATTCCACGTGTTTTTTTTCTAGTTCGAGGATAGTTTTTATTTGTGTAAGTATCTGTGTGGTTTTTTAGATAGATTTAGATAGCTTTTAACCAACCGAGATTATTAAAAACGCGTGTGGAAAAAAATTCGGTTACCTAAGTAGCCAAAAAATACATTTTTCTTGTTGAGATCACAAAAAAATTAAATAGTGTGATCGATGATTTCTACAGTTATATGCACCGGACGTTTGATTAAGAGAAGTAACCCGCTGTATCTCAGACTCAGATACTATTCATTGTACACCATAGGAGATATTGCTGGACATAGTTTTCTGCTCCACTGCTAGAGGACGTAGTTCTCAATAATAACACAAAATCATCATTTTTCTATAAGTAATAAATGTGCACAAACTTTTAAATATTCGTAATCATTAGATAATTTTACTTAAGTTTGCTACAGTACTTTTTCCTCTATCTTGTAAAATATATGGTAGGGGTGAGTGGGAAAGCTGATCTCATAAAACTGTTATAACATTTGTTCCGCTTTATATTCCAGTAAATAAACGAAAAAGTTAACATAAATTACGCCCTATTTTCATCTTCCGGTTGAAAGTTGCATTTGGTACCTCATTAAACATGAGACAAAGTTCTGCATGAAAACGCGTGCGAGGGCGGAGAAAATGGCCCCAAAAGACCAGAAAAATAGGTTTTCAGTCAATATCTGCTAAAATATGGAAGTTAGAGATTTTTGGTTCAGATAAAAATTAAAGTTCAGTTAATTTTCTACAAAAATGGTCCTTATGATTTTTCTCGAAAATTTGACCGGTTTCGAGAAAAACGGCACCAAGCGCACCTCGAATAATGAGCACAGTCCGTGTATTTACACATCAGCGGGGGGACAAATTATTCAATAACTTTGTGAAAAATGCATATTTTCTCATGATTCAAAATTCAGGCGAAAGGGGAATTCTGCTGCTATCATACCCTGTGAATTGAGTCACGGGTCAAACTTTCTGCTCCCCGGCAATTTTGACCTCGCCAGGAATTTGTTCCTATTTTTTTTGTATTGCACTAATTTACTCAAAATTTTCTTGATTATGTGTCCTCATAAGGTCCTTTGTCATCCCTGAAATTTGTATACCCTATTTTTTTTTAATTTTCATTCAATCGTTGTTTATTGAATCCCAAATTTTTGCTGTTTTTGGATCGCGAGGAAATTTTGTGAACAACCATCAATTAAAAATGTATACATGATCCGATTGGTCTCTATGATACATCATTTGAAAGCTAAGAATGTCTACCATTCGATTGTGCAATTACTTTTTTCGACGAAGTCGTCCATTTTTCAATAAAATTAGAAAACGCGGGCTCAATTAAAAAACGCACTTTTTTTTTGGTGGTTTTTTTCTCCCTGCTCTTTATTTCCAACATTTTAACACCTTAACTAGTGTAATGGGGGAATTCCCACCTTTCTATCGATGTATATAAGTCATACCTTTGATACCCCGGGGAAAAACCAGTATATTTAAATGTATACGCTATCATTTATTACTTTCGTTCCTCCGTCGTTAGCCGCGCGTGTGCTCTACGTGGCGCTCGTGTCGTCTGCTCATCTATTTGTGGTTCGTGTGAGTCACGCCAGTGTTCAAATTATAAAGACAGCGATAATATGTTATCCCAAGAGGTAGAATTAGAGGAAACTGTAGACTCAGAAGAAGTTGTTGACGGGGTAGAGCTAGAGGGAGCTCTAGACCCAGAAGAAGTTCTTGACCAAGAATCAGATGATGACTGGTGACGAACAGATTTATGTCATAATTGCAATGTATTTTTATATACTTTTTTTATCAATTCACGGACAATTAACCCGCGAATCTCTTGTACTTTTGTTAAAAATTTTCTATGTAATATTTTAGTCTCGTTGATAAATAAATAAAACAAAAAATATATTTTTCTATAATAAATTAAACATGGAGAACGTTTATAACTCGTTATTCCAAAAACCTCAATCAGTCTGATTGCAAAAAAATTTGCAAAAATTTGCGGAGAATCTGCAAGAAATTGTTGCTGAGTATTATGGGTAAATATTCTTCACTCTTGAGGCATTTTCAGTTTTCCTCACCAAAAGCCTAATGAACTTCAGTTTTTTGCCACATGTGCAAAGCTGATCGTTGCTAGATTCAGGTCCACTGGTGAGGTCCATCTCGCTAGAATTAATCCTATAGCCCGTTTTCCTAATAAGTATATCTTGAGGCCTCATCTGAGAGGAAAACAAGACCCTCGGAAAGATGAATATCCATCAAAAAAGTTACATTCACAAATGTCTGAACTTTCGTAAAATAATTCGCAAACATATACAGTGCGAAACAAAAAATTTCCAGTCAGTTTTAAAGTTTGGTAAAGTTTGGATGTGTCCGCCATTTTGTTTTTTTAAACAAAACGCGAAATATTAGATTAGTAGTGTGTCTTGATCAATTATCTTTTGAACAAAACCGACATCAATAAAATCGACCTATAAATAAAAAAAAAATCAATAAAAAAGGAAATTCCGGTTTTTTTTGGACAACCCTATATAATTGTATATTATACATCAAGGTGGTGAAGACTATTATTATTGACCGAGCACCAGAATTACTTCGCAAGGTGCTTTGCCCTGAGCAAAATAACATGCGAGGCTTATAAATGTCTTCACCACCATGGTGTATATAGATATTTTTCCACTACTAGCGAAATTTAGGACAAAAATTGAAAATAATTCACAAACGCACCTCGAGAAGCGTTTACCCCGTCGTCTGACTGACAAGTACACTGTCAGTTTTCGATATATTATGAACGTACTCGTTATGTCATCAGTCATTTTTGTTTGAGCGCGAATTTCTAACTAATGGCTTTTTTATTCAAATACTTTTATCTTGATAGGTAATTTCAAGCAGTAAATATGTTAAAGACAATCTCCTGGATATACAAAATTATGTTGCACAAGGTTTTGTTGTACTACTATCCCTGAATTCTCAAAATTTTTGAATTTGACCATTATTGAAGAAGCGTTTACTCCGTCGTCTGACTGACAAGTACACTGTCAGTTTTCGATATATTATGAACGTACCTTAGAACATGAACGTACTCATTGTCATTAGTCATTTTTGGTTGAGCGCGAATTTTAAACTAATAGCATTTTTATGCAAATAATTTTATCTTGATAGGTAATTTCAAGCAGTAAATTTATTGAAGACAATCTCCTGGATATACAAAATTATGCTGCACAAGTTTTTATTGAACTACTATCCCTGAATTCTCAAAATATTTGGATTTGTCCATTATTGTCCTAGGTTACTAATATGTATAGAAAAAAATTATTAACCGCTAATAGAGAAATTCAGTTGGCTAGAAGAAGCAATAATGGGCCTTTTCAGTAGATGCTTGAATCTCGAAACAAATATTTTATTTGAAAGCTTACTGATAATTTTTCACTTTGTGGCAAATAGCGAGAGCTGATGCCATTACTACCATCACACACACTTCACTTTGTGCAGCTTTGTTTCGAATATAAATGTCACAAAGCTGAATAAAAAGTAAAACAAATATTAGGGTAATTTGAACACTCGTTTGACCTTGGGGCAAGTGCCGTCATAAGGAGTTATGTTAGCAGTATTTGTTAGAATGGCTGGCCAATTGCTGCTACGGCTACGGCCGAGGACAAAACATCCAACGAAGAAGCAAATGTTCCTTGTTTTGGTCAACTTCTTTTGAGCTTTTGAGCAAATAATACAAAATGAAAGAGAAAATCAAGATCAATTTCGAGGTCACATTAATTGTCAAAATCAAAAACCAGGGAAGCAAACTTTACAAATCCTATGGAAATAACGGTCTGTCGTTTTCAAGGTCGTAGGCTCTTTGACGTCACGAAGGAGGGAGGAGTGACGTCACGTTCAAATCGCGCGCTTGCTTTCCTCACTTTTTATAATTTTTTTAGGATAGAAATCAAGCTCCAAAAAAAAAAATAGGGGAACATTTTTTCATGGAATACTTATGTTTAAACCAATAAAAAAATTACTGAAAAGGCCCATTGTCAAGTTCACAGCTAGTAGTGGAAAGAAAAGTTTTTCTACTTCCGTCACTGAAACCGCATCTAAAACACAAACCCGCAAACATTCGCAAAACGTTACTTTAAACACTAGTGTGTAATTCAATATCGAAAATAACTAAAATTCATTCCTCGATTAATAAATAAATCTCACATAGCACGGCACTGTTATTGGAATCTGTTACCTTTGTTACGTGTATTTGCTATCCTTGTTTTGGAATGAGGGAATCAACTTAGATGTTGGTTACAAGCAACGTGCATTTTCAATATAGCGGGTTATCCATCTAGTCTGTTGAAAGATCGAATGCTCTATACTAACGTGCTAGGCCGGCGCACCCTTCAGGCGAACTAGGGGACCGCCTATGACGGCTCTTTCAGGGGGGCGGAAAAAAATGGGAAAAATAAAATTAGACGAGGGCTAAGGGCAGTAGCTAGGAGAATAGACACTTTTAGCTTGTCATAAGTTTTTACACATATCCGTACCCGTACTGGAGTTACGTTGACGTAAAGAAATTGTCAAGAAACCCTTTTTAGCAGAAAACGTATCGCTTCGTTCTGTTTTTAATGGTATAACCTCAAATTTTTTTTTTTTACCTTTTTATATTTTTGTAAAACGTAAAATGGGGGCGATATTGAATAATTAATTGCTGCTGGATGAGGAAGATGGTGTAATATAGCACTAATAGCATGGAAAACTGACTTTGGTCGGGATACGGATACGTTTAAGTATACGGAGTAGGGTACGTAACAATACGTTCAACGCATCGTATCGGCTGAGACGTAACGGGTCTACACATGCGCAGTTCGTTACGGATACGGATACGTGAGAAATTTAAGACAAGCTAAAAGTCTCTAATACCAAATTACTTCAAACCTACAGACGTAATAAATTTCATTTGTGAAGATGACCTTATGGAAAAATTTCCAAACTAATCCGCTTCTCTCAGAATTCTGTGGACTCTGCCCGTTTCTGTTGCTAGTGGAGAGAGGAGATTTTCCAAATAAAATTTTTCTTTTCTAAATTTTTATAGAAAATCAAAATTACGTTTGAGATTAAGTATGAAAGTAGTTTTTTTTCTGATATAATAGGACTATTTTGATATCGATTTATTTGGGGGTTATTCTAGATTCTAGACTAAAATAGATTCCTATTCATACTCATCGTGAGTGTGTTGAATGACTAGTCATGTATTAGACATAATTATATTAAGTTTGAGAAGTGCTGGGTAAATATCCAATACATTTCTTCACAATGTAGTTAACTCGTTCTTTAGGTAAGATACATATTGTTTAATATTTACAAGGTTTTATTGAAAAAATAATTCATATTTAATCAAAAAAGTTTTAAGAAAACTCATAGAAAGGTTTATCTTGAAATTTAAATCTTTAATTTTTATATTGCAGACTGTCATATCTTATAATTATTAACCATTGCTACTGTTTTTTGTATTGACGAATATACAGGGTGAGTTTTGTGTTTGAAAAAACTGACACTGACTATGGATCTGTTAGTGTTATTTGTACATTGAGAGATTTATAAATTTTCATAATGAAATCCCTAACTGAGTCGAATGAATATTGTGGAATGTTCCTTACCTTAGATGATCACCGGAAGTAATGGTAGCATATAATACTGAATAGATCATACAAGGGTAGGAAACGTCCATAGTACAAAGATTGCGTAAGGTCTTTGTGGCCCGGGTTCGAATCCCTTTTTTCTGTTTTTGGGAGCACTACAGCTTGTTGGCTTATTGTAATCTACTCCCACATTCATTCCACCGTCCCAGCCTTTCCCGTATAGTCCAAGATCCCAGAGCGATAAGACATAAGTTATTTTCAAATAGATGAAATGTTAGGTTCTCAGTAGCATCTCGTGGGCTTCGAATACCTGTGTGTTTGTGGAGCCTTAGGGCACCTGGACAGGTATCAGGTGAGAAAGGTAAGTAAAAATAAAAGTTACTTATCTTAAATTTGTATGTCCGATTTTTATATATGTTTTGTAGAATAGTATCATAAGTGTCAGACACTTTCCATGGACCAAAACATTTGTCAGACGCTTTAAAGCTCCACAAAAAATAAATGAACTTTATTTATTTTTACATGACTGACTTTCAAATAATATGTTATCAAGGCAAATATTACTAAGTATGAGTGAGAGAGCACTATAAATGCGTTTCAGAGCGAGTGAGTCGTCTTTAGTAACTGGGTACCCCTTCTTTTACATATATTAACTCACGATGTATCAGTCTAATATGTATGTGCCCTTCATGCACAACCAATGGTATTCAGTATAGTTCGTATCTGTTGGAGCACATACAGTGAGTGCTATTCAAAAGTCCCCTTCCACCCTCGTATCTTTTGAACGGCAACACTTAAATTAATAAAATTTGGAGGGTGAAAATAAAGTGTTCTAAATTTTATTAATGTAAGTGTAGCCGTTCAAAAGATACTAGGGGGGAGGGGACTTTTGAATAGCTCTGTATAACTTGGTAATAGTTGCCTTGATAACATATTTGAAAGTCAGACAGGTGAAAATAAAAAATTTTATTTATTTTTGGTGGAGGCTTAAAGCGTCTTACAAAAGTTTTGGTCCATGGAAAGTGTCTGACACTTTTGATACTACTCTAGAATATTATTTTACAAAACATATATAAAAATCAGACCTAAAAATTTAAGTAAAGTAACTCTTTATTTTTAGTTACCTTTCTCATCTGATACCTGCCCAGGTGCCTTAGGCTAGCTCTACAAACACACATGTATTCAAAGCAAACTATTGAGAACCTAAAATGTATGCCTTATCGCTCTGGGATCTTACTCTAGTACTTTCGAGTAGACGATATAGGTCAAATGGATGCGTCCAATATGCTTCAGGCGGCACGTTGAAAGATTGTCTGTCTCTTGGAGTCCATGACACAAAGTCTGCAGCTGAGATCCCAATTCCAATTTTAAGGAGGTTATCTTTTTACCGGGGCACGACCCGTTAGATAACCTGTAATAATTCTTAGCTTGTTCCTAGTGATGTACAAAGCAAGACCAAGACTCGGATAGTTTTGGTCTTGCTTATTCGACCTTGTTCGTGGTCTTGCTCGAATCGTCCGATCTTGGTCTTGGACTCGGTCTTGCTTATTTAGTCTTGGTCATGCATATTCAGTTTTGATCTTGCATATTCAGTCTTGGTCTTGGTTTTTCGCAAGACCAAGACCAATTTTGCTTATCACTACTTATTCCAACTGATATTTAGTAGTTCTTGTCTTGCACATCTGTTACCTATTGTATGAAAGTCTTACTGTGTACCTGCTTTGGACTGTTCCTCTACTGTGGTCTATCCTGACTTTGTACCCATTTTTGTATTTGTTCGGACCACCTTCTTTGTGGTCCCAAGAACTGGTTCTGGTCCAACATATGTCGTTGCTGAACCTCTTCTCGCGCGTGCATCAGCTTGTTTATTTCAAAAAATATTATTATTCCTTGGTACTCACACTAATCTTACTTTTCTGTGGTCTGCTCATCTAGTTCTTTCTGTCATTCTTCTACCAGTATGGATATGACCTTGCGGCTATTTAAAGCTGCAAGTGCTGCCTGGCTGTCAGTTAATATTTTTCTCCTATGAGTGTCAGCAACGAGGTAAAAGAGAAAGGAGAGAACATAACAGTATAAAGAATCATCGACCAAAGTGGCTTCTCAATATGGCCGACTTCCATAACAAACCAGAGGCGTACATTACATTATTCAATTAGGGGAAACAAAAAACTCATATGTATCTTTTTAAGGTAGTTTTTGTTGTTAGAGAATTGATACCAGATTTTGGTACATTCAAAAATTTTATAACACTATTGTACAACTCAATATATTCATAAATAACCTTTCTAATACTGAAAGTCACTATTTTGTCAACGTGGCTCTTCAATTTGTTACAGTATATTAAAGTTATCTATGTTGACACAAGAATTGACGACTAATGTCACTAATGTGGCTTCTCAATATGGCGACTTCCGTCGAAAGTTGGTTAAATCACTACCACGCTTAACTTCCCTCCTGAGTGTCAGTCATAAGTTTGTTAATTCTGACGCATTCTATTATAGGATAGTTTGAATCCTGGTGATGCTTTTGTTTTTCCAATTTCCAGTTTATACAGGGTGTCCTAAAACACTCCTGCCAAACGTAAGCTACAGATACTAGTTGTGATTTCATGTCCATTTAACCTAAGTTACCTTCATCAAAAAGTTTGTTTGAGGATGAAGCTGTGAGGTTTTTTGACAAATTTAACATAAAATTCATATACTAAGTTTTCCGAAAATAGTACTCTTGTTTGGATTCAATATCATGTACCGTTTTCGACAAAAAATCAATTTCATGTTTGAATAATCTACTACAATTATTTCTTTTTGAAACAGAAAATTTGATTCTTTTTAATTTTTTTTTTCGTCTAAAATCTTACAAACTCTCTTTCCGAGTGTAATTACTCAAATCAAGTATCTTCTCTATTTATAACACTGTCATGTAAATATTTGTATCTGGAAGTTGATTTATAACACTACGAAAACATATGGCCTGGAAAACGGAGATAATTACTCGTGTCTTAGTTATAGCAAAATGTGAAAATTACCTGTTTAGTGTTATTGAGTCTAGTTAGAAAAATAAACATTGAATATTCTCGTCTATCAATATTTGGTGAGTAACGCAATGCTGCGAATTTATTGGACTATAGGTAGGTATAGGTTATTCATTATACACTGTGTTATTTTTAAGATGCGACACAGGGATTCCTGTACAAAACTGCCAAACGTGAGCTAACTTTTTGACCAAATTGCGTTCATGAAAAATAATAACAGTTTTGGAAAGGTCGTTGAAAAATAAGTTCAAATGCACTTTTAATTTTCCTAAATTCGCTCTGGTTTAATAAAAAAATGTATGGTTATGTTCAAGAAAGTTCAAAAAAGTAGTACCTACACCATTTTTATAACACTTTCGAAAACTGAAAACACCACAGTGGGTGATTGAACCGCGATACTTCACGTTTAACTTTCAAATTTCCCGTGCCTCGATTTTTTTAAACATAACTATCCATATTTTTATTGAACCAGAGCAAATTTAATCAAACTATAAGTGCATTTGGATTTATTTTTCAACGACCTTTCCAAATATATTATTATATTTTATGAATGCTATTTGGTGAAAAAGTTAGCTCGTGTTTGACAGTTTTATATGGGAATCCCTATGTCGCATCATATAAATAACACAGTGTATGTTCGAAGAGGCCACGCATTTATTGCAATTGTACGTTATATGAAAAACTATAGGAAATACGTAGGTAATAAAAATACGAACAAATCCTTCGACACCTCAATTTGTTCGTATAACTAAGAACCGAAGAAATTCGGAAAAACTGTAAAACAAGTCGTTTTCTTGAAGATTCATTTCTTTGTCATTTTTCAAGCTTAAGAGCTCAAACGTTGTACAAAAGAAATTCTTCTTATGTACATTATATGTGCGAAGAGCTCAGCGACATTTTTATTGCAATTCTACATTATATAAAAAAAAGAACTAAAAAACGTACGTTTTTGTTTTCGTTTCAAATGTTTTTAACAAATTAGTAAAAAAACATTTGTGTGTCTAAAATATATCAAAATTATGCTGAGTAATATCTTTTATCTACAACTGTCATATAACGGGTACGATTTGACACTATTTTCAGTGTCATAATGACGTATATTACCTCATAGTACGTTTTTGAATATATTACCGCACTAGTGCGATAATAAGATTTAAGAATCATATTGATAACAGAATTAAATATTTAAAGTAACACTGGAAGCTGCATATCCGAAAGGAGATTGTCTTCGCTTGAACTCATTTTTATAGATTTATAACGCACTTCTGTGAATACACGACTCTGCCTACGGCCTCGTCGTGCAAACTCCACACGCGTGCGTTAATAATATCCATATCCCACTAATTACGTAAATTACTATTATATTATTGCACTCATCCATCTTTTCGTCGTTTACTTTCCGCACTGGTTTTTTTTGTATGTGATGCTTCCTCCACTACATCTACAAAAATGAAAAAAGCCCCCAGGGTAACTCGAGCAGAATTGAAAATATCGAAGCACACATTCTTATACATATGAAAAACAATAATTATTTTTGACAACTATAAGTTTGGTACACACTTCTGATAATTATCATTCATTTCCATTTCTTTTGTGCTCTCTATTTCTATTTTTTGCAACTTTGAAGGAGTGAATTTTTCCATTTTGTTTTTTTACGTTGAAATAAAATTATTTTGAGATTTTAACCTTTTTTCTCCATCGTTAGTACCAATTTATTCCATAATTATGGAAAAATTCCAGCTAAATATTAAAAAGTATGAAAAATTCCGCGGTTTGTACTTTATTTTCTCACCCCGTACATCTAGTTGCGGATATTTAACAGCTTACGAAGCGATTACCGTTGCCGGTTGTCTCGTGACCCACATAGCGCATAAATCTTCTCCATGTTTCTCCATTCTCGGCTTTTCGCATCACATTTGCCACTCTGCGAGATTGTAGTAGGTCGATAAATCGGACAGGACAGGTGGTCGCCCCCGTTTTCGCTTTTCATCAGTTTTTTTTCCATTAATAGTTAGGTATTGAATACCGAAACATCCCATCCGTGTCCAGGAAATTTCCATCCATTAAACGACGATTAAAATTAGTGTTTGGTTATTCTGTACGGTTCAGGAGATCGTTGACATTCATCTCGAATATTTCTCTGACGTCATGTCGCTTTTTAGGTCCACGATTTTAACCCGTAAGTAGGCATTGGAAATAGTAGATTGCCATTTAGTCTTTTCTTTGAATATTGTACATATTTTATTAGCGTTTTTTATTTTTAAATCTTTTCCCCTGTATTAATAGTCCCTTTTACTACTATTTCTATGATCTGTGTCATGAATATTTTTTTGTTAGTCAAACTATCTTCTTTTAGATTATTCTTCTCTTTTCGAACGATACTCGAAAGATTTGTCAAGGGTGTAGACGTATGGGCTGAACAACGTAATGGAGAATATTTTGTGTAAAAAATGTTACTTGGAGATGTTTTGTCTTATCATATGTATTTATAAGATTAGAAATCTTAGACGTAGGGGGTGAATTACTTATTATAGTTTGAGATTGCGTAAAATTTTTTGTTGTAATAAATGTAGAATAAAGTTCGTTTAGAGGTAATTCGTTTCTGCATCTGTATTGAAAGTATAAAAAACTTGTCAAGGGTGTAGACGTAGTGAATAAATTGAGTTATGTAAGTTTGGATTTAGACTTTAATATAAAGTCCATTTGGAAATATTTGTTGTAAGTTATCATCTATTAAAAAACTTACCATATGCTTACCTAATAGAAAGAACGTATTGAGGGCATAAGACAGAAATAAGACACAAATGACATGATGTGTAATTTTGAGTTTGTACGGTATTTGTTAGTATAAAATTTCTTTGGAGATATTTCGTTTTAAAGCACTGTCTGCTTTGAGTGCATTAAAAAAATTCTTAATGGTGTAGGCGTTGGAGATGATTGGCATGCAAGGTTGAGTTTGTACAGTATTTATTGGAAATAAAGTCCGTTTGGAGATAATTCGTTTCAAGATATTTTCTGCTTGAAAATTTACCTTCTGGAAAAGAGATTCTAAAACTTGCCAAGTTTGGACTTATATCGTCTCAAGATACCATCTGCTTCTATTCTTAATTCTGATTCTACAGGGTGATTCATTAGTGCGATAAAGTCCAATATCTTGTAAATAGTTGAAGATATTTGAATGAAATTTTGACTGATTGTAGCCAGCCTAAAGGCTCATATTTTAAAATTAGTCGCAATTGTACAGCGTGTTCCATAACGCCGTGACAGATCAAAGTTATATATTTTTTAATGGGACACCCTGTATTTCACTTCAAATTTGAATTCTGCTTGACTTCGCTATTACAATGATATAATATTGTAATGGGTTATACAGCGTATTTAAAAAGTTCTGACCACTTGTTCCTGTGAATCGAAATGACTTCAATCTTTCATAGCCATACGTCTGTGATAGTCGTCTAGTACTACAATTCAATCGAACTGATTCAATATCTAAGAAATCGTATACATTGGTTTCACAATTTTTTTAAATAGATCACCCTGTATTTTATATCTATAAATGAAAGTTACTTTACTATACTTCAAAATTTATTGAGTAATCCCTATACCCAAACTGAATAGTTTTTGTGATATTCTTATTTTGTTATTAAAAATTTCATTTTTAATAAAAAAATCAATAAAAAGCAGATAATAAAATTAATTGACAACAATTAACATGTTAGGAAAGTTGTTAACTTGGAAATAGTATATTAAGTATTAAGAACGGTAAGGGTTGTTTGGAAGCTTCGCTACGCTCAGCCTCCAAACATTGCTGGAGACCGGTATTATCCTCAACGTTCGAGATGCTTATACCATTTTTTGCGCAATCGTATTGAAATATTCGAATTTCGAAAAAAAAAATTTAAATTTCTTCGAAATGAACGAAATGTCAAAAGTGACATTTATACTTCTCGGTCAGTTTAAAATATAATTTGCATTTTGGTGAAATTGTTTTTATGCTATTAATTACTTTTTATATTGTTCTGTTCGGTTCTGTTCATTAAAAAAATATAAATCTTCCTATTTTTTGTTGTTCCTTTTGTGTAAGGAATGAAGTAATATATTATTTAGGACCACTTAAATGTATGTAGGGCTAGGACGTAGTTTACTTACCGACGTCTGAACGGTAAGTAAATCACTTACCGACGTGATAGACTTAGAAACCAGTAAACACAACCTACCGGCCTGACAACCGATGCTGTAAATAAACAAAAAAGATCGATCGCGCAAAAAAGGTTTTAAAAAGTCGATAATCAGAATTCATAGAGCTCTTCTAAATAGTTAAACTAGAACCATATCATCATTTTCCTGGAAAATCATTTACCAGCTCTGCTTGAAGACATTCACCTCCGTACGCGTCAACAAATGTGGTATCTTCATGACTGCTCACCATAACGCGCTCATTCAGGGACAATTGAATGACATGTTTCCTGAAAGGTGGATTGGACGAGCAGGACCAGTTCTTTGGGCACCAGAGTTGAATAAAGCAGATTTTTTCCTTTGGGGGTTTTATTAAAGAACAGGTGTACCAATTACCTGTTACTACACCAGTCGATATGAAAACTAGAATAAGGCAGGCGTTTCAAAATGTTAATGTGCAAATGTTAGTCGATCTTTTCAAGACCGTCTCCAAGCCTGTATAGATGTACAGGGTGGCCACTTTAAGCATCTTTTATAGTTGATTTTTTTTATAAATTTCAGTATAGTTGTTAATAAATAAGCTTGAGTAAATTTATCATTCATTAACCATAAATTAGAAATATCACAAAAACGATTCAGTTTGGGTATAGGTAATACTCAATAAATTTTGAAGTATAGTAAAGTAACTTTCATTTACCGATATAAAAGACAGGGTGATACATTTAAAAAAATTGTGAAACCCATGTATTCGAATTTGGGATCGCCCTGTATACGGTTTCCTAGATATCGAATCAGTTCAATTGAATTGTAGTACTAGACGACTATCACAGACTTATGGCTATTAAAGATTAATTTTAAATTGTGCAGTTTAAAGTATATAGGGCGTTGAAGTCATTACGATTTACAGGAACAAGTGGTCAGAACTTTTTAAATACGCTGTATAACCCATTACAATATTATATCATTGTAATAGCGAAGTCAAGCAGAATTCAAATTTGAAGTAAAATACAGGGTGTCCCATTTAAAAAAATATAACTTTGATCTGGCACGGCGTTATGGAACACGCTGTACAATTGCGACTAACTTTCAAATATGAGCCTCTAGGCTGGCTACAATCAGTCAAAATTTCATTCAAATATCTTCAACTATTTACAAGATATTGGACTTTATCGCACTAATGAATCATCCTGTATAGTTAATAGCTTCCAAGAAATTGACAGCTCTATCTTTGTTTTAGTGCAAAACAGCTCACATGTCCCTATCTTCCATTTTCATTATTTTCCCAAAAAAATCACCTTCCGGTTAAACATACAGTGTGTCCGCGTAAGTTGGCTACATATGGAAAACTATGTTAA
>CAJUYI010000089.1:309418-328310 GCA_910591695.1 Galerucella pusilla
TGCCTTTTGGCCGAAATATTATTTATTAATTATTTAAATTATTATTATGGTATTATTATGAATAAAGACATAAATTCCCTTGAAGCTAATCTCAATAAAGCATGAATCGTTTACATATATGAAAACAGAAAGGTCTCACGTGGGATGTCAAGTTCAGAGTGCGAAATAAACGTAAACAGAATTGTTTATGTTTACTAAACGGTGAACTTGACTCGTCGTATAAATATGTTAAACGAAAGTGTTTTAACATTCATTCTAAATTATTCTAAATTATTCTAAATTATTCTAAAGACGTTCGATTCATATTCAAAGACATTTTAAATGTATTCTATTCATCGTAATCCTTTTTAATTAATATTCTAATTAGTACTAGCAATAAGTGAGTTAATGTATAATAGTAAAGTAAGGTAATAAAGGGAACATGTCCCAGTGATTCCAGTAGTTGTTTTATTCCTGTGAGATGACACACCAAGTGACCAGCAACACCACCTAGTCAGAGGCCCTTCCACACTTCTAATGCACCAAGTATCCATAGTAGGATACATACATTACACGCTGAGTGAATTTAATTATTTTTATATTTCTAGATATGTATATAAATTTCGATGTAAACGAATGTTATACAAATAAGTTGTTCTGCAATAAAATATGGCAAGCAACAAAGTTCGCCAAAACGTGGTATGACAACGTATCAAGTCAACAGGAATTGAATCGTCCAGAATACGATGAACTTGTAGTGGTCGATAAATGGATTTTAAGTAAATTAACTACTATGGTGGATAAAGTTGTTGAAGGAATCGATAAGTACGATTTCTTTATATGCACAAACGCCTTGAAAAACTTTCTATATTTCGAATTCTGTGATGTTTATTTGGTAAGTACAGATACTGGTATTAATAACATACTTTTTCATTTTAACGAGGATCATCTCATGTTGTATATTACATGAAAACATTCTCAAATCAATCTTTTCCAAGTACCTACGTCAATGTGACGAATTTCTGTCACAGTACAACCTTCACACTAAATTCTAATATATCCTCAACTACAACCGAATAATACAATACGATGACATCATTAACAATTTCTTTTTTACACTTTGAAATTATAATAGTATCATCTAGTGCACAGTTTTACCAGTTTCGGCTCGAAAACTATTTAAGAGAGAAGGCTAGTCATAAAAATATTCAGCCAGTCAATTTAACCTTCGCGCAGCGACCGCACCAGCTACTTCAGTGACAAAATTAATTGTTGCCTAGCAAAAACCAACGTAGAGGTAGAGTTTCTCTTGCCAAACATTTTTTTGTTCGCATAATTCATTGTGCACTGCTATTTTATCAACAAATTTATATTTTAGAATTAGAACTAAGTTATCTAAAAGTGTATTGGAAAACTCTTGTGAAAAACATTCGAATAAGCTTTTATTCGTCAAGTCGAGAAACCTCAATGCATGTAAATCGGAAAATCGAATCTCAATTTGACCTTTAGTATCTAAAATTTCATAAAAAAGTTGTTTATACCTAATGTAGTTCCAGTTTCTTGTTTACCAAATTTTGTTTTCCTTATTTTCTTTCACGGGAGGACCCTCATCAGTTGAAAAAAAAATTTCAAATAAAATATTAAAATGAAATTCTGTATTACAGAAACTTGAAATTTTTTTCAATGATATACTTCAAACGCTCTTGAATAAATTATATCAGTGAATTTATGTTGTAAAATTTGAAAAATAACATCTGTTTGTTCAAATATTAATTTAAAAGACAAAACCTTATTATTCCCGCAAATCATATAAAACAAAACAATCACGCACGAACCCACACTCGTAGTCTGTATTCCGTAGTTCGTATTGGATTGTAAATCAACGCAACTAATGGAAGCTATCCGAAGAGTGTTGCCATTTGCGCTATTTTTTACGGTATGAGCAATTGGAGTGGTAGAAAAAACGGCAACTGTGTTGAGCAACACGTGTTTCGAGAGAGATGTTTGTGGAATCTAGCCTCAGGGCACTGTTGTCAGATTCTAAAATAAATAGTGAAAACAGGGAATTAACTGTTGAATTGAAAAATTTTAGATATAAAGCGGGAAATAAAATGAAGAATAATCAACAAAATATTTCTGGATAAATTGTTTAGGAGGCTGAGCCTCCTTCGAGGAGCCGCCATTGAATTTTACCAAAACCAATTAACTTTTCTTCTCGATTTATATTTAAACTAGTAAAAAATTATATTTTCATACATCTTTCTGAATATGTCCGTGATCAGCTGACAACATGTCGTGGGATGACGTCACGTGGAAACGCTCCATTCTAAAACATAGAGTTGGAAACGATTTCCTAGTTGACGTAAACTGATATGGTTCAAATATATCACTTGAACACACCTCCTTTTAATCGATTTTTACAATTCCATCCTCTTATTTTAGGAAACGACAAAACGAGGGTTACGATCTCCAGATAGTAGAACAGCAGCAAGTCATATGTGGACTCTCTTAACATGTTTAGACGTTGCCTTAAGAGCACTAGGACCATTTATGCCCGTTTTAACTGAACATCTACATTCTCGCTTACCCATATTACAAGGGCAAGAAAAAATACTGAACTTTCCCGAAGTACGTTATAAATTTTTTTCAAATAAACTAGTTAACTTGACATAAACTTGCCAAAAGTGCACAGAAATACAGTAAAAGTAAATTTGTTCATCATTATTTGATAGTAGTTGGTTTTCAATCGTTCGACATTGTAACATTTTTCTTCTTAATATGTAATATTGTTTCTCCACGACTCGATAATAACGCACTAATTATTCTTACATATTTAGCTGCATAATGATACAAATTCTTCACACCAGTGAATAATGTAAAAGAAATTTAATAAATCAAATCATCTCTTTTAAAACGTCAAATACCTAATAAAGCAAATCGCTTCTGACAGCGCGTCATTTGAATCGTCAAAATAATTATATTATCATAATTATAATTTTACGTATTATATACCTACAGAAAATTGACAACAGTAGCGATAGTGAGTATGTACGCATCCCGAAATAATTTCATTTATAAATGTAAGGGCTCCGATTAAAAATATGAGTTACGTATATATATTTGCTCTTAACATTTTTATAATATGCTCTATAGCCTAGTGGTAGAAATGGTCGTTGACTATAGCGCGGACGATCGGGGTTCGATCCTAACTGGATGTTTTTTTTAGTCGTGGAGAAAGTATAGTCTTTTACTTGTGTAGAATGGCTATTATTCACTTAAATAATTCCAAAACTCACTCGCTGCGCTCGCTCGTTTTGGAAACTTCATCCGCGTGAATAATAGCCATCATTCTGCACTCTTTGAAGAATATACTATTATTCACGACCATATATGTAATTCTGTCATTACTAACGTCATTGAAGGTTGGAAAGTGTCATATTACCACAGACATATAAAAAACAATAGACAGAGTTGTTTACAAAATGTGTATGTGCCAACATTAATTCTTACTTTACTACAAATTATTTTGTAGTAACGCAGCGTTGCCAGATGAATAATATAAAATTACTTTCAATACTATTATTTAATATTTCTCTACAAACAGAATATATTTTTGCATACATATATTTTTGCATGGAAATATGTGTGGAAATTTGTTATTTGTTGAGTTTGAATCTCTTAAATTTTATATTACATACATAGTATAGTATAATTTTCCGCTCATCTTTTAAAATTTTGCGAAGTCCGGCAACGCCGCTAGCAAAATACCCCAACAAGCAGCCGCCATATTCCAATATCATTTCATTGATATTTAAAGTGGCGAGTACTGTGTTTTTGATTTATTTGCGTGTATTTCACCTAATTTAGTATTTACTAGTGAAGCAAAGGTATTAAAAAATTAAAACTATGGTGAGACACTGTGTGGTGTGCCGGAAAATCGACTATTTGAACCCTAACCTATATTTTCACTGGTAAGTTGTAGTAAATAAGTTAGTCATAGGCGGGTATGTGAATCCTTTTTTCACACAATCTGAATTGGCATGATAAGGAGAGAATTGGGTGAAATTACCACTCACATACTTACACATATTTAAGCAGATTGTAGAAAATAAACATAAGATGCTGCACATACCTATATATAAAAAAATGTCTATGATGCTTACCTATAGGAAACATTAGACAAGTAGTTCAGGAATTTGGATAGACTGAGAGTTTTGAGGTATTAAAAACTTCATGTAAGGCTTGCTTTGATAGGCAACTACTTACTGTACCTGTTGCATTTTGTATAGGTGCTAGGAATTATGTAATTTTATTCCTAGCTATAATTTACAATTTACTGGTGGTTTTACCTCATATCACAATACCTCTACTACAACACTATTATCTTCAGAAATCCTAGTTAGTAGTAAAAAATGGGTAAACAGCTAGCCACAGTTGTGTACCTATAATTTTCCAATGATTTCTTCTAGTTTTCCGGTAAGCAAAGCTCGAAGAAATACCTGGATGGAAATACTTGGATTCCAGCCAGATAAAAAATTACCAAAGAGGCCAGAAGTATGTTCTGATCATTTTGAAGGAAATGATTTTACACAAAGGACCAATGGAACAAAAATGTTAAGGAGAGATGCAGTTCCTTATTTCGCAATCAATGACTTAACTTTGACGATGTAACTACTTGTAAAATAAATATGTATTATTTTGTAATTATTTTTATTTCATAAACCTCACAAGAATTTGTATTACCTAGAAGAGCAAAATTAATATAAACTACAATATACATTACTTTTACTGACAATTTTGAAGTTGTTTTAAAAAATGAAAATGTGTAATACTCTCCTTTGAGCAGTAAATATTTCAATGTGATGGATAAATTGAATTTTTTTATCAGTAGTAACAAATTTCGATATTTATACTAATTTTTGTTGCACAGTTGTTTATTAAGTTTTAATTTAAAAAATCGAAAATATTGTGAAAAAATTCCCGAATTGAGTATTCAATCATTCGCCCCCGTTATTTCTCCGTCTATGGTGTTTATCTGTCGGCCGCCATATTCCAACAATGGGCATATGCTTTTGCCTCTTCACCGCCCCTGATCATAACAATGTTGGAGTATAAACATTTCGTATTTTATGAATGAATAGCTCTGTCTATTGTTTTTTATATGTATGTGCATATTACACACCTTTACTTCCCGCCCTCTAAAATAATGTGATCGTTACCTAATATTATCTATTTTAGATTGATAAATAAGTATAATACCTATTTCTGGAGGGGTACAATCCATCAATTCTTCATCGGATGACATTTTTCTTAATTTATTATTCGCGAACTTAATATCCATATAATATCCATAAATAAAATATTATACAAACCTCGATAGGAAGTTTCATTCCTGTCTTGAGATAATAGCTAACTTCGACGCTGCATGTATCGTTTAACTCACTAATCTCTCGACAGTAATGAAACTCTTCCCACCTCGGTGTGTAATATACTATTTTTTCTTTTCTTTTAATGAAATATTTTGATAACAGAAGTTGTATTGGCGCAATGAAGATTTAGAAAAAGACATCGATGATATACTCGATGTAGTGGTCGCGATACGAAGACTGAAGAAGACGTTTAATGTTAGTGTTAAAAGCCAACCAAAGTGTAAGTCTATTCCATCTATTCTTTTCTGCTAAATTATAGTAGGTATATACATTTACTTGACAATACAATAAAAACCAGTCAAGTGCTGGTTGTATCCGTCTATTTCGAAATCATGGAGGTGTTCCGTAATACATGTGCTAAGAACTATTTTCTGCTTTTTTTCCTCTGTTGCCCAATAGTGTCAGAAAAATGATGAGAAACTGTTAATTTCCATCTATTTTCTTAATTAACTTTGGAAAACGATTTATTTCAATATTATAAAAAAATTGAGACTCTCGCAACAAGCCTTTTAATTTGATACATCACACGTTACAGTTGGATTACAATTTCGTTGGATCTCTTTTCCAGTAGGTGGCCAAAAAGTATAATATGAACCTTTCCAATGATTTCTATCAAATAGAGTCTTTCTTAATATAGGTAATGATTTTCTCTCATATAATAAAATTCAATCGAATTAACTATTTCAGTGTCACTTACGACGACATCCACATTTTTAAATGGCAATTTATCTATAATAGAAGACTTGACGGGATTTAAAAATATAGAAGTATCCAGTGAGATAAACAAAGAACTTGATGGTAATAGTCTGAAAGATAAAGTCGGCATGACGGTTATACATTTAGAAGTATCCGAAGAAGTTAAAAAAACACTACAGTTGGATTTTGAAAAATTGGAAAAAAAGAAGGAAAAACTACAAAAAGAATTAGAGAAAATTAGGAAGATGATATCAGGATCTACTTATAAAATTAACGTCACGATAGAAAAACAAGAAATTCATACAAAAAAGGTAATTTATTCACAACACTGTGAGCAAATATTTATTTAATAAACTGACTTTTCGATCCCTACTTTGGATAAACATTTTTTTAAAATACCTTCGGTGTAAGACTGGTTTGGTTGGGGTTTATTTCGTTGGATCGCTTGTACAACTTTTTCCACTTATTTCTTCCTTCAGTTTTGCTTACATCAAATGTCCAACGTAAAAAATGATAATTAGAGCATTTTTGTTTCAGATAACATTGTTGGAGGAACAGTTATCCAGGCTTGACTATATTAAATTTGTAAATAATTTAAAAAACAAATAGTTTCAATTTTTCTTAATAAAGGTTTTAAGCTTGTACTTTTTTTTATTACATTCAATAACAATATTTCTTCCATCAATTGAAATATGGGACATGTTGAAAAAGTTAATGATTCAATTAAACTTTATCAATCGCTGACATATGGTATGGATATAGTGCTGCTGATGCCACAGTCACCATGGTAACTTACATGATGAGCACGTCCAGCTGATACAACTTTATTATCAGAAGCAAAAGCGTTAGTTATTTACGACAGGCGTGATGGCTCTGAATAGACGACTGTTCAATATTATTTGGTGGCTGATCTGCCAACACCTGTACTTCAGAAGAATGTCAGATCGAACGAAAATGTTGTTGCAGTTCATGTTCGTCTGCAGAAGAACTCGATGCAGTCACTCCATCGCTTTGTGCAAAAATTTGTCATTTCGCATTTGGTCTAGAAATTTGCACAATTAACCCAAGAGCTCAAAGTTAATAACCATACACAACGCACATTGTTTGCTAACTAGGATTCAGTGAAGTGCAATACGGAGTTGGTAATTTGGTCCCCAAATATGACCTAACAAATATTCAGGAGGTAATTTGGTCCCCGTGGCCGGCAGGTAAAATATTCCGTACATTTAATCTGGTCCCTATAGAATAAAGATATATGTACCTATGTAGTTTCTCTAAGTTGTGTAAGTACTTAAGGGATACTTTTACAAGTATAACGCAAAGACTAGTATCTAAATAATAGAGAGAAATAAAACAAAATTTTTATTTACTTTTTACTTACTACTATTTAATAAATGTTATTAAACGATGCAAATGTCAAAATTTGATACATTTAAATGATACACATGCTAGAAAATAAAGTCTGTCTATGTCACCGCTTTGGTATCTCTCAATGATATTTTCAATAAATTTCTGGCGATTTCTAACACTAACGTCTCTAACTTTAGGTTTTAAATGTAAACTTCGCAATTTAACATAAGTTTCAATTTGAAATTCATACAATTTTTCAAGAAATGTTATTAAATTAGGATGTGCTTTGTAGAAAGAGTAATTGAAAGTTCGATGAAAAGCTTCGCACGCATTAGTTGTCCGAGTTAGATCTGCTGAATTTTCTGCCCACATTGTCGACGGAAAATGAGATTGGTCATCAATATAGTTTTCGATTAAATAATCTGAATACTTTTCCAACCTTGTATCGTCCGGTCTGTTTTCATTTAATTTGAAGGCAATGCAATGACCGACTTCATCAGGATCCAAACAAGTTAGACCAAAAGTTGAACGTAACCAACGGCCTATATCACTGTTCGCGTCATTGTATTCCGAAAGTAGGCCAATTGATTTAATTTTTCGAAACCATGCCTGGGCAAGATGGAACCGGTAACCAATTATTTCGGCGGAAGGCCACACTTCCCGAACCGCTTTATGAATACCCATCTCAAAATCACACACAACTTGATTGATTTCGGAACACTTATCCAGAATCATTAGAAATAGTTTTTTGTACGGCTTGGATGTCTTGTTTGGTAAAAGACAAACCAACAGTGGTATGTAATGTCTGCTTAAAAAACCATGAATAGTGAACATTTGACAAAAAACAATTATATTGCTTGGCAAGCAATTGATAACAAGATATTGTTCGTCTTGAGAAATTCTCACGTTGATCGAATTCAATACTTGATGTACGTCGTTAATATTTGTGGGAAGAGCCGGTATTAACTTACGTCGACTATTATACTTATTTTTTCTTATGAACTCGACATCTTGAGTTGTCAAAGTTGCTGGTAGATTTTCTCTCAATGCTTAGCGAATAATTTTTGATAGTTTTTCGGAAACATCTTCAACAGCTTTTCTTTTGCAGGAAGCAGAAACTATTTGCCTATTCAAAGTAGAAATATCTGCAGGATGGCAGTGTTCCGACCAAGATTTGGTTACACACATTGCACTACATTCACCGAGTGTATAAACACATGCTTTGCACTTTCTGTTGGTACAAGGGGCGTTTGACAGCACCCCTGTAGGATCCATGGGCTGTGGCAAACCATGGAATAGAGCCAATGATCACTCACTGGCTTGGGGCCATGTTGTGCAACCGTACAGTAGAGGCCACATGGAAACACCATGTGGCAAAAGTAATCGTCGCTAGGGGATGTCCGCAAGGGGGTGTTCTTTCGCCCACATTGTGGAACCTAGTCATTGACGAGCTAATAACCCTTTTAAACGGTGAGGGCTTTCTAACGATTGGGTATGCCGATGATATCGTTGCCCTTGTTGTTGGAAGGCACATTACCGTTCTCAGGGACCTCATGCAAAGGGCTCTGAATAGGGTACATGGGTGGTGTAACGAACACGGACTTGCAGTAGATCCTGCCAAGGCTGAGATAGTTGCTTTCACCAAAAAGAGAGGTATATGACCTGAGGGTCTAAATCTTGATGGAGTACCACTGCCGGTGGTTGAACAGGTGAAGTATCTAAGAGTGATCCTTGGTAAATCACTGACGTGGAAGGCTCATCTTGATAGTCGCCTAAGCAAGGTGACAAACACGTATTGGGCCTGTAGGAGAGCCATTGGTCCGAGGTGGGGACTGACCCCCAAAACGATCATATGGTTCTATAGAGTGATTATGCTGCCTATGCTCACATATGCGGCTCTGGTCTGGTGGCCGAGGGTAACCTTGGTCACGGCTAGATCGCAACTGGCACGCCTTCAAAGGGTGGTCAGTTGGGGGCAACTGGCTGCATGAGGACTACACCAACTGTTGCGATGGAGGTGATCCTTGGTCTTCGGCCTCTCCACCATGTGATCGAGGCTGAGGCGTGGAGGGCTTTCCTGCGCTTGAAACGGCTGGGATACGTGCGAAGAGGGGAAGAGTGCAGGCACGTCAAGAAGCTCCGGCTCCTGGAAGATATTCCAGTTCTGGCTCGCTGATTAATGCCTGCGTAAGTACTACTTCGCCACCCCATACAGGGCCATGATACGGGACAGAGAGTCCTGGGAAAAAGAGAGGAATACACAGCCTAATGGGACCGTCTCGTACACAGATGGCTCATGCTCCGGTGAAAGAGCAGGCGCTGGAATTTACTACAAGAACCCAAGAACACAGGTTTGTGTACCATTTGGTGAGGGTGTATCTGCATATCAGGCCGAGATATATGCTATCTTGGAATGTGCGCAGATAAACCTAGACAGAGGTTATGCACTGCTGTATGAGGAAACACCTCCACAACTTAGGAGTAGAGGAAAGTTCCCTATGTAGGGGTTGCGGCATGACTGACGAAACGTCAGTCCATATGTTCTTTTAGAGTGTCCTCACTGGGCTGTACTACGCATGCGAATCTTCGGAGTCCCTGTTATGGCCCCTGGAGACACAAGCAGACATCCATTGAAAAAGGTTGAGGCCTTTATTGAAGGGCTCGGTTTCATGGATGCCTAGGTAGCAGGAATGGCACAATGGGCCCGCCAGTGGCCTCAGTGTCGGAAACTTGGCTTGAGTTGTCCAGGACAAGGCTCGCCTGCACATTTAGTAGTAGTAGTAGTAGTAGTAGTAGTAGTAGTTCTGTTGGTACATTTCCAACAAGTTTCGTCTGTAGTTTTCAATTTTTTATGTAAACTATACTTGTAGTTATCGATTATAAGTAAATGTTTGCCGCGAATACTTTCAATAATTTCTACTTTCATAATGCTATTTTTCAACACTTTCAGCTCAAATTCACTTTGATAAATGATTACAAATCTGATAATTCAAGGGGTTGTTATTTTTATTAAGTACCTGCCTTACCTCAAAACTAAGAACAACAATTAATTGTATTTTCATTACGGGGGCGAAATTACTGGTCGGATTAATTTAGGGCCAGAGTACCAGAGTATTAACGTAGGTAGCGGGGACCAGATTACCTGACCCCGTGCCATACAGATTTGGCAAATAATTATGTACCGTAAAACCATTTTGTAGGTGGAAAAAAGAAAGCCATAGAATAACAGAGAGACAATGTCTAGAGAAGTGGGTGTTTCGTGGAGGGGGAGTTTGCTGTTCTGTCTTGGACATACATAATTTAATTTATAGTGCTCACTTCTGTTCCTATATGAGATTCTACATACGGAAGATGAATATTTGCCAAACCTGTATATAGATTGGGGGGGAGATCAACTTAAATGCGTTGTATCCTTGAGGGATAGGCCTACTTAATAGATTAAGAACTATTTCAGACCTCGCTCTGTAGTAACTAATCTAGTGAATTCTAGTGTTGTCAGTAAGGATGAAATTGAAGTTAACTTTACTCTTTCCGGTTATGAAAATAACTATAAGTAGATTTATTTTCTGGAACTGAAAACTAAAGCTACTTTCAAAGTGAGAAATATGTATTTCACTTTCTTACATTTTTTTTCATTCAATGGGAACATTTAAAGTTCAACTGAAGAGCTGATTTAACAGTCAACGTTCCTTGCGTAGTCACACATTTTCCTTTCTTTATCCCACATAGTACCAGAAGGACACGAAAATTGAACCGGCGATCCTCCAGTACATTCGTAAAATTTGCTACAATCAGTAGGGTCTGCAACGAACGTACCATCAGGATCATCTTGACATACTGGACCTGTAAAAAAAATGGAAAAAAAGATTAGATTAGTCATACGCAGAACGAAGAAAAATTCGGCAAGAGAGACGAACACGTAACACGTGCAATAGATTTTGGATAAACTTCACCTATCACTGATTACTATTAACAGGTATGCAACTTTTGTACATTTCATTAACTCCTATTTATAGGAGAATGTCAAGGGGTCGGCAAATATTGAGCACACGGTCTGCCAAGATTAAATAGCACCACATTGCCCTATACTACTCACCTGTAGTGGTAACAGTTGCACTAGTAGTCTGATCTGTAAAACCACTATCCTCAGTACTTGTAGTAGATGTACTACCCATAGTTGTGGCATTTCCGCGACCTTAAACAAACATATTATGTGCTATTAATCATTAATTATTTAGTTTATACATACTGCAGTCCACATTTTCCAGATAATCGCAATAATTGTATTCGATATTCCAGTAGAATCCTGCGGGACAATCCAAAAGATATCTTTTTCCGTGCTCACATTCATAAAATTTGGAACAGTTGCCTGGATAATAATCATAAGTCAGATAGTCTAAGTAAGGACAAGTCGGATCAATAGTGTAATCTGGAACTAAATTATGTTATGAGTAATTTTGATATTATTATTTATCTTAATGTGCCTCCACTACACATTTTTATACGAGGCGAAGCCAGATCTGTCACCAAGAGACTATTGTAAAGTCAACAACACACAAGCCAAACACACAGTGCTGGCTATCGAAAGCTCATCAAGGAGCTAAAGCGGATGACTTAATAGGGAAACCCATTGACGTTACGGCCATGAAATGTAGCTTTAATGATAAGTTCCAAATAACTGAACGTAGAAAGAAAGGTTTATCTACAGGGTGGGGCAGCTTGGAATATGGGCGGCTACAAGGCACAGGTAGATAGAGCCTGGATAGCTATTTCAACAAGCCTCTCCAAGGACGTCACAACTTTCCATGCAAAAGTGACGGTGATTCAGCTCTGCCTTAAATAAATTAAAATACAGGAAAGAGCTTGATTCCATAGAGGTCAACTCTAAGCTAATATGGGATGGCATAGGTGCTTTAAATACACTTAAATCATTGCAAGGTTACCTGTGTACCAGAGGATGACGGTCATAAGGGCAACGAACTGTCGGATGAAACTTCCAGACAAAGTTCATGTATGGCATTCATTGGATCGAAACCCTTCTGCAAAGTCGATAGTGAGTATGGCAACAAGGAAGTGGGTGGCACAGAAATCTCTAGATTGCTTGGTGATCTCACCATGGCAGATACAGGCGGAACAGCTCATTGAAGTACATTTACCAACATTTACGGCAGACCTAATAAGCAAAGGTAGGAAAACTGCCAAAGCCGTAGTAGATATGTTAACAGGGCATTGTAAGCTTTGCACGCACACAAAGCTAATGAAGCTGAAAGACGAAGTCAAGTGCAGATTGTCATCTAGAAAAAGAAACTACAGAGCACATCCTATGCCATTACAACTTCCTGGCAAATGAGCAGCGATGGACTAGGCGATGAGAAGACAATGACAAAAAAATACATAAAAGGTTCAGTCTGGAAGCTAATTGACTACCTAAAAAAAGCCAGACTGAAGAATGTAGGTTATCTAGATTCCGAGGACCACAATAGACCTGAAAAGTTTACAGATGAATGGGCCGGCTAGCCACCTCATCAAATATAATCTAATCCTAAGGACCTATGGTACTCACCTGTAGTTGTCTGATTTGTAACAACAGTATCATCAGTACTAGTAGCAGAAGTACTACTAATAGTTGTGACATTTCCCCGACCTTAAACAAACATATATTATGTGCTTAATCAATGTACCTAATTCTAATTTATACATACTGCAGTCCACATTTTCCACATAATCGCAATAATTGTATTCGGTATTCCAGTAGAATCCTGCGGGACAATCCAAAAGATATCTTTTTCCGTGCTCACATTCATAAAATTTGGAACAGTTGCCTGGATAATAATCATAAGTTAGATAGTCGAAGTAAGGACAAGTCGGATCAATAGTGTAATCTGAAACTAAATTGTTATGAGTTATTTTGATATTATTGTCTGTCTTAATCTGCCTCCACTATTATACATTTTTATATGAGGCGAAGCCAGATCTGCAACCAAGAGACTATTGTTAAGTCAGCAACACATAAGCCAAACACACAGTGCTGGCTATCGAAGCTTATGAAGGAGCTAAAGCGGATGACTTAATGGGGAACCCATTAACGCAACCTCCACGAGATATAGCTTTAATGATTAGCTCCAAACAACAAGTAGGAAGAAAGGTTTGTCTATACAGGGTGGGGCAACCTGGAATATGGGCGGCTACAAGAAACAGGTAGATAGAGCCTGAATTATAGAGCTAAAAGAAAGGATAGCTATTTAAACAAGCCTTTTCATGGACATCACAACTTTCCATGCAAAAATGACGGTGATTCACCTCTGCGATGAATAAACTATCCAGGTTTTCTTATGATTTATCATTGGAATAGTTGTTAATCGATACACACTTCAATACACCAAATCACCAAACTGAGTCATACATATTTTGAAAACAAAAATAATCATACACAAAAAAGTAACAACAAACGCGTTTTATTAACAACATTTCCAAAATAAGCTAAAATAAAAAAAGCGCTATCCCAATAAAAACCGTTCCTGGAATGTGCACTTCACTGGATTCCATTTCTAGTAGACTATCATATCTTTGGAATGTTATAAAATAAAATATTTATTTCACATTTTACCAGAGATGTGATCTACTATGAATGGACCTTAAGAAAATTTGACAACAAAGTTTTGTAGTCTTAAACTTCAAAATATTATTGATTGTCTAGTTGTCATATTTTTTCGTTGTGTCAGATAGGGACCAAAAATTATTTAATCATTATGTATTTAATCTTGACAAAGGTAGCTGGAACGCTACCGAAACGTCGAAATAAAAAAATAAAAAACATTATTGTGGTTTCATTCCCAAAAAATAAGAGAAAAAATTAAGACTGGAGAGAACATACCGTACATACCGTTCAGTTGATATCTTCAGCAGCACTAAAGGAACTAGATTCCATAGACGTCAACTCTAAGCTAGTATGGGATTGCATAGGTGCTTTAAATGCACTTGGATCATTATGAGGTAATGGTGGTCAGAGGACAACGAACTGTTGGATTAAACGTCCAGACAAAGTTCATCCATTGCATTCATCGGATCGAAACCGTTCTGCAACGTCGTAAAGTCGACAGTGAGGAAGTAAGTGGCACAGAAATCTCACCAGGGCAGATACAAGCGAAACAGTTCATTGGAGTACATTTACCAACATTTACGGCAGACTTACTAAGCAAAGTTAGGAAAACTGTCAAAGCCGTAGTATAGTTTGGCAAGTTTATCTGAAGCTACGGGGCATCGGTAAGAGGCGATGAAACATGGCGCTTATCTGTCATAAACGTACAAATGGCGTACGGTACCTATTTTACCAAGTCAAATTGAGAATACAAAGGTCACTGACAATACCAACGTCACTGAATAAAACAATATCAGTTAATTGACGAAGCGAGAAGGAAGTACACACGCACGCGCTTGCCAATAAGAAGCCAGCTTTCGATAAAAATCACCAATGATGTAACTCGGAGAGTGTGGTAATTATGGTTTTCGTACAACGCTGCCAGAGCTTGGAGAAGTCCATAACAAATTTGGAAAAGTGCTCATCTTTTAATATTAATAGGTTTAAAAAATAATGTTAATAGAAAAATCCTAAGAAACAAGCACATTAAAGAATTAACGTTTAATCTTATTGTTGATATTGTTTAATAAAAAGTCCCTTTTCTAATTATTATCACTACATACTAGCACTTTAGCTTTTTCATAGTTAAACGTGGCAATATCGAATATTTTCGACTGCATTCCTTTTACGGATTCAGATAAACTTGCCAAAGTATAGGTATGCTAACAGGGCATTGTAAACTTAAAAGCAAATGGGGTTGACGGACGAAGTCAAGTGCAGATTGTCACCCAGAAGCGGAAACTACAGTGCACATCCTATGCCAGTGCAAATGGTTGGCAAATGTGCGGCGATGAGAAGAAAACGTCAAAAAATACATAAAAGGATCAGTTTGGAAGCTAATTGGCTACCTAAAAAGAGACAGACTGAAGAATTCAGAGGACCACAATTATAATAGATCTGAAACGTTTACAGTGGAATAGGCCGATTAGCCACCTCATGAAATCTAATCTACTCACCTGTAGTTGTCTGATTTTTAACAGTATCATCAGTACTAGTAGCAGAAGTACTACTCATAGTTGTGGCATTTTCGCGACCTTAAACAAACATATTATGTACCAAATTAATATAATTTGAGTTTATACATACCGCAGTCCACATTTTCCAGATAATCGCAATAATTGTATTCGATATTCCAGTAGAATCCTGCAGGACAGTCCAGAAGATATTTTTTTCCGTGTTCACATTCATAAAATTTGGAACAATTGCCTGGATAATAATCATAAGTCAGATAGTCTAAGTAAGGACAAGTCGGATCTATAGTGTAATCTGAAATAAAACTATCAAGTTTGCATAATCCAAATATTGTATTGCTTTCTAATGAAACGACATATTCCGAAAATATCGTGGTTCCTGTCACGTTTTTGATGAGATTCAGTAACGAAAACTGTTAATCTGATAGTCAAATCAGGATAAGGAGCCTTCAGATTCGATTAGATGTTATATATGACTGCAACCTTTTCAGATCTATTATGGTCCTCGATTCTCTTAATAAGGCCCATCCGCTTTGAGGCTGAATCTTTCACATACTTTGCTAGTAGCTGTTCGTTGCCTAGTTAATGTAATCGCAAAATTGAAAAGCTCTGGCATTTGATATGTTGTACCATTTCTTCCTCTAATTGACAGAATATGCACATGGCTTCGCATGTCAATCTTTTATCTTCAAGGGTCTGTTGAGCTTACAGTGCCCAGTTAGCAGACTCATCACAGTTTTAATGATCTGTATAGCAAATTTTTAATCTGAAGGCCAAAGCTGAAAACTGAAGGTGTGAAAAGAATATCAGTACTTAACTTAATTATTATCTTCTTTAAATTGTTTACTAATTCCTTAGGAGCATTGGAAGATATTAAGTGGTTTGAAAAGATCGTATTGACATGACTAATTATCATTCAAAAAGAAATATTATCTACTTTTCACTTACCTTTGGCTCCACTTGAAGTAGTGGGATTTGAGCGACCTAGAACAGACATTTTACAGAATTTGTTTATTGATAGAAATGGGTAGCAGGCTTATATAACCAAGGAATGCAGTTTGGTGAATTTGCATTTAATTTATCTTATTTTTTCCAAGCTTTCATACTTCACCCATTACAAATTGATTGTCTAGCAACCTTTTTACTAAGTGTTTCCTAATATTGGAAATATTGAGGGTATAAAGTGGACGAGCAGAATCCTAAACTAACGCTCTTAAACTTTTCAAGACCATATGAGTTAGTACTATCGCGACTAATTAAATAACAACCTATAGGCAAAAGAATATTAATATTGGAAACATTGATTAACTATCTTGCATTTTTTGTCTCTATATATCCCTATATAAATAGTGCTCGACCTTAAAATAGACTTGAAATTTAAGGTTATTGAAACCCTATTATTTCATTATACGACAAGTATCTTTCTCCTATTTGGGAGATGTACTTTGTTTTCCATAATTTAACTCTAATCCTTCAACCTTTACTGTGCAAAAATTGCTGGAAAAGTTCTTGCTCCAGTTGTTTGTGATGACCTATCAGTAATTATACAATACAATAACTAGAAATTACTATTCGTTACTGGCAGCTCTAGGTGAAAACATCTGCAGAGAAAAGTGCCAGGAAGTTTCCCAAAATTATTTTGCTTTTGCGCGCAAATAAAGAGTGCGGAGTAAAATAAAGTTTTCTTAAGAGGAGTTGCAGGAGAAGCACGTTGATTTTTAAATTTTAGCCGTTTATCTAGTAGGGAGTCTCATAATTTATCGGTAGTTACAGTAGTATTTAAATATAAAATACGATAATAGGGTACAAGCATAAATTTTCCTATTGGTGAGAATTGACGCTTTATCAGGTCTCCTAACACCTTGCATGCCTTTTTAAAAAATATATAAACTTTACTTTTAAAACTACTTTAAACATCATAAAATTTGAAAGTCCACCAAAACGCGCTTTACGTCATAAATATGGCTGCCCCATGGTGTGACGTCATTTGTTTACGTTCTTATTCGTGTATCACGCTCTGAGTTCTTGTGACCTAATTTGTTTCTGAAAGCTTTAAAAATGGATAAAGCCGAAAAAACTTTGTATTCCAAGTATTGCATTGTTCCAGTGTGTAAATCAACGTCTATTAAAACTACTGCCAAAATATTTGTTACTTTACCTGGTGGCGCAAGCAAAAATACACTTAAGAGAAGGGCATTACTTTTGTTTGTGAAGACCATTTTAATGTAAGTACCTACTTCTATGCTGGTGATTTTTATTCTTAAATAGTTTGAGGTTATGTACCTATGTAACAAGCAATCAACCATAAAAACATCATTTTCTTACGACCACACATCGAAATATGGTATGGTATGATATGGGTATGCATTAAAGCAGCATAAATGAGTCTACTTTGGGCAATTTATCAGTTTGTGCTTTTACAAAACCTTCGCTAGCCATATCTTTACTCACTAAATATGAAAGAATCGCCACTGAACACTGAACTAGTAAATAAAATATATTCTTCCAAAAGTTTTAAAATATTCTCGGAAATATCGAATATTTATGTCCACTTTCCACTTTACGTTGACTTTTAGAAATAAAAAAAAGCACACACAAACACGTAATGGTCTCAAACAAACAGATAGATGATATTTTTACGTCGATGAAGCAATTAATAGTTGATTAAAATACAATATAAACTCACAACTACACATAACCTAATGCAAGTAAACACAAGAGATATGACGTCACACGTATCATCGGCAGCGTTCGAAAATCCTCGGGTAATGGTCGGAAAGTGCATTGAAATTTGAATTTTATTTTAAAATTTGGGAGTAATTTCCAATGGAAACTGGTTTATTTCCTATTATTAGTAATTTTTATATTCATATTCATTCATATTTACTACACATAGATTCAAAAGTTTTGCATCACCCTAAATCTCCGAAAAAAAAATGTGTTCATTTTAAAGGGATCAGAGATTAATCAAATAATTAGTTTCAATACAAAAAACGTGTATATTTGTCAAAAATTTTTATTATCCAATAATAAACTTGCTTTAAACATAAAAAGTATTCTTAGAAATTAAATAAATTAAATACAAATTGATTCTTTTTAAAGAAAAGGTTAAGTGAAAACCTGCATGAGAACTTTTAATAAAGAGTATCTCCACCTCTAGAATGTATGCAAGCTTGAAGTCGCCTGCCCATGCTGTTTACCAAATTATTGATACTGTTGAGGAATATTTCGCCATTCTTCTTGGGCCGCATGAACAAGCTCTTGTACACTCCTGGGTGGATTTCTGCGTGCTGCCACTGCCCTGGCAAGCATGTCCCAAGCATGTTCTA
>CAJUYI010000090.1:4886-31250 GCA_910591695.1 Galerucella pusilla
GATTGGTTACATTTTTTTGAAGCTTTTGACATGAGGTTTTGCCACGTTATACAGAGTCCTTCAAAAGATATGGACACGTTTATGTGAAAATCGTAGGTAAATAAACGCTCTGTAGCTTGTTGTACGTTGAAGAAAAAAAATGTATTTTGCCAAACAGAGTTTCGTAACATGATGCAATATCTAAATTTCAACTACATTCTTTCTTATATACAGGGTGAACGGAAACTCGATCCTGTAATTTTCTTTCTTCTTTCAAATGGAACACCCTGTATGTTATAGCAAAAATAGAATCTTCGATTATGTAACTTTAATTTTTGTCAAGTATTCCATATACCCAGAGTTTATAAAAACAGAGTTATCTGGTAATATTTATTGTAAACTATTATTATTGACCTATTATGTGAAAGCAATAAACGTTGTATGTAAGAAAAAATCCTAATTAATGATAAATTTTAATAAATAATTCATTCTACACAAAACTAGCTACCAAAAGTATAATCCTAACCCTAATATTAAGCTGAAGGTTCAAAGTGTTCACCGTTAACATCAATGCAATGCTGTAAGAGGGGGCCCAACTGATTGGCCAGCTCGGTCACCCGATTTAACAAAAGTATATTCATTTTTTTCGGGTCTTGTGAGGAATAAGTTTATAAAATCCCCGGCTATTAGAGATGACATGAAAGAGAAAATTAGTGCGGCATTTCGATCTGCTAACGTTGATATGCTGAGAAATCTTAGTCAATAATTTGAACCTTTAGTTTAATATTACGGTTGGGATTATACTTTTGGTGGCTAGTTTTTTTAGACTAAATTGACAATATGAATAATAAGAAGCAATTTTCCGGTATTTTGCATCCTCAAGCAAAAAAATGGTATTTAATGTCTTCTGATTTGATACATATGGTTAGTGACCTTTGAATCCGCACGACAAGAGCGCTTGTGACTATACCAATTTTATAACTAGCAGTCTTCATCTTTTATTTAAATCTACGGCCAAAATTAAGTGGAGTTCGCACTTGAAACGCTCTTTTTTTGTTACAGAGTGGCCCAATTAACCGGCTACGAACCCCAGGACCTTATAGAGAAAACCCTTTATCACTATGCTCACGGAAGTGATATTTTATCATTAAGATTATCTCATCATCAATGTAAGTCAAGATTTTTATATAAAAATATTTTCAAAAAAATCTGATTATCTTTTTTTTGTTCACAGTATTGTGTAAAGGACAAGTCACCACGAAATATTATCGGTTTTTGTGTAAAGGTGGCGGTTGGGTGTGGATGCAAAGCTACGCTACAATAGTACACAATTCAAGGTCTTCCAGACCGCACTGCATCGTATCGGTTAACTACGTTCTAAGGTAAGTCAGAAGAATTTTTCAAAACCCGAAATGGCACACTTATTCTGCTGGGAAAAATATAGGTTTGCTCACTTCGGGCAGAATCGGGGTTTTATGGTGGATGATCTGTTTATTTTTTGGGTTAAAGTGCATTTGGGACACCCTTTATAAAAATTACAAATCTTTTCTAATTTTCTTGGAAATTTTTCACCTCAATGACCAAACTAACTGCCAAACCTTTCTTCCACCATTCAGGCTTCAAAAGGGCTAGCTTATTCTGCTTGGAAAATTATAGGTTTGCTCACTTCGGACAGAATCGGGGTTTTATGGTGGATGAACTGTCAATTTGACGTTTATTTTTTGGGTTAAAGTGCATTTGGGACACCCTTTATAAACATTCCAATTTTCTTGGAAATTTCTCACCTCAATTACCAAACTATGTATGTATTTTGAGGTGACATTCACTGAGACCTGAAAGATCTATTGTGCCCCCTTACTTCTACTTAGTTTCTGAGGAGAGTCTCAGAAACTAGTAGTTCCTTTAGTCCTATTTCCCGGAGGAATTGAAGGATATCTGCAGGCTTCAACTTGGGTAAATGTTTCTCTTCTATCCAGTAATCTCCCAGGTGCTGTGCTCTAGGAATCTGAAGTGCTGTGCAATTGGAAAGTATGTGGATGGTTTCTTCTTCCATGCCACAAAATCTGCATTCTTCTTCCTCCACTATTTTGAGCTTTTTCAGGTTCCCATTCAGGCGACAATGTCCCGTTAGGATACCTGTTAAAACTCTTAGCGCAGTTTTACTTTGACTTATACATTCATTTGATCTCATCAGGTTGTAGTCACCCTGAAAAGTCTTTGATTGTATAAGCACTACTAGATCTTTCCAATCTTCTCTTTTTCTCAGCTTTACCTATTTCCTCCAATATTACATTGGGGCTGATTCCGCAAAAGGGTTCAGGCCCCCCAGAAAGGTATTCCTGTTCCCCTCTTTGCTAGTTCATCTGCTATTTCATTTCCTTCTATTCCAGTGTGTCCTGGAATCCATAGTAAGGTGACTATATTGTTCTCGCCTAGTTCATTGAGTTTGTCTAGGCATTCCAACACCATTTTGGAACTTATTACACAAAAGCTCAGTGCTTTAATGGCTGCTTGACTATCCGACATTATGATAATCCTTTGTCTTCTGTATCTCTCATCAATATTGAACTGAGCGCACTTTCTTATAGCGTGGATTTCCGCTTGAAAGATACTTGGGGTTTTCCCCAAGCTTTCATAGTGTCTGGTCGACCAAACTAACTGCCAAACCTTTCTTCCACCGTTCAGGACTCAAAATTATCCACCAAATTTGATTAAAATTATTTATTTACAGTGACTTTGAGGCCAAAGACTTGATATTGAGCCTAGCCCAAGGAGCCCCACGAGACGACCTACCTAGTTCCCCTCGCAGTCCTATCAACCCTCCCACCAGGACTCTTCCATCACAATCTAAATACACCTCGTCCCATACTTCCACCCGACTTCCCACGAACCTGATCTCCTCACAACCTTCTTCGGTAACCGACGACGATTTCAGCGATTCCAACGGTGGAATTTCCTATCCTTCTCTCGAATACTCATCAGGGTTTGTACATTACAACGAAGAAGCTTATTACCAACACCCGGAGATATTCTATCCTTATTCGGATCCGGAAATTAGTCAACAACATATTTTGGGTAATCCCCAACAGAGACCTTTCAGCGCTTCGAGTTCCTCGTGTAGTTCGTCGGAAAGCGAGATGCATTTACAGAATTTGAATAGTAACAATTATTGTCCCGAGTCGCATTTTAGCATAAATTATTTTAATAATAATCAGGCAAGTCAAGGGGGGCAATTATGGCACGGACAGGAGTTTAAACCGTTGAGTGGTCAAGCGCATGCGGCCGGGTACACTAGTGTCATTGTTGACGCGCAGCAGTACCAAATGGCCAACGAGTACGTTCATTAGTGTTGTACGAACGTTTTATTCCATGTTGGTTTTTAATATTGATATATTTCTATGGTTCTAATCATATAACTAGTGTGTGAATCTGTGGTTTTAACCATAGAGTTAATGCTAAATTATAGTTCTATGGTTATAACCACAGAACTATTATCCAGTTTTATGTAAACTTGTCGGTTGTTGAACATGAAGAAACCTACATGGAATCAAACGAGTGAATATTGAAAATGTATCGACTGAGATGTACTTTGATTTTATAGATTATTTTTATTTTATATTTTTTTATTTTCATGTATTTTTGAGAGTATAAAAAGTATGACAACCATGTAGGTAACGGGTATGATATATGTCAATAAAATTTTACGACTTTCTACTTTTTTATGATTTTATACATTCTTGATATTGTTTATTTAAAGGTTTTTGTTAATCGATGCGTTTCTAAAGACATCGATGTCTATAAATTTAATAGATCGTTAAATATAACTTGCCGCCGTTAGTGGGTATATTAATCAATTATTGATAATTAATTTTTCAATTGTTTGTTAATAACTTTTACGTTAAAACTGTACACAGGCTGTCCTCATTCAACAGAAATATTTGAAACAGACAATGGCGTAGGATTTGATTTTTATAGGGGAAAGTTTTATTTGAATTGCTATAACATAGACGTACGAAAAAATTTTTCAAGGGTGTTCATTTGTAACAATTTTCATTTACTATAATAGGGTTTATCAAATACTCGTCATTATAACTGCAGTATTTGCACATTACATACTCTGTTGTCATATATTTTTATAATTAACATATACAGAGTGATCTTTTTAAGATGATACAGCCTCGTAGAAGCTATTACCTGAATAAATAAAAAAATCCAAGTTGTGCTTCTGTGAGTTTTTACAGCATTTTAATGGAATCACGTTTGTAGATAGATGTATTATTTTTTTGTATATTTCTCCACCCCGACCACGGTGCCATGATTTTTTTGGTAAATATTTTATTTTTGTACACAATTTTTTATTTGTTTATTTAGGATAAATGAAATAAGATTCATTACTTCTGTTATTATTATTATTTATAGAGATATGACAATAATTTTTGACTGTGAATATAAAATGTACAGTAAATTTTAAGTACCATATTATTATACATATATATATTTAATCTTATTCAACCAATTAAAGGTTTTCTGTTATTTTCAATTGATTATTTTATTTGCATCCTCTGTGTTAGTAGACACTCCAATGAAGACATAACCTCACAATTTACTATTATTACAAATCATGTTATAAGCATTGTAATTTTTCCCTATAGTCTATATAGAAAGGACAAGGAGTAATAAATCATTCATTTAAGTAGATTTCATAGACGTACCAAAATATATTTTAAGAGGGTATACCGTAAGGTACATTTTGTATTGAACGAATGAGTTGCAGCTATGCTAAAGAATATACGATTTAGGTCAGAGGTAACGGGATGTACTAATTTTAATAAAAAAAAGTGATAGAGGTACATAAATTTTAGTAAGTTTGATAAAGAAAGGCAACACAGTCTATTCATAATAGAAAACAAACCAATCTGTAACAATAATTATTTTATACATTTTTGTTCTTTTTGTAAGAAGATTAATTCAAACTTTGAATATTGTCACAAATAAATTACAAGAAATAGTTTTTTGGAGAAGACACTATTTAAGAAGCATTCGACATGCCAGAGAACAAAATTTGAAAATCTTCTACTTAGACGAAACATGGATAAATGCTGGATATACAGTTTCCAAATATTGGCAAGATGAAAACATTAAAAGCAGAAGGCAGGCATTCGTGGAAGGTTTGTCGTTAGGTTTGCAGCCACCATCTGGAAAAGGTGGACATTGTCGATGTTGGAAGCTCTGAAGGTTTTGTTGATGGTGAATTATTAACTTTCATTTCAAAACGCACGGGGGACTATCACGAAGATATTAATGGGGATGTCTTCGAGGAATGGTTTGTTCAAATGTTGGATCTGATTCCAAAAGGGGCTGTTATTGCTATGGACAACGCAAGTTACCTTTCACGGTTACGAGAAGCATTGCCCACAAGTCGTTGGCGTAAAGCAGAGCTTTTGGAGTGGCTTATTTCGAAAAATATTAAGTTTCCAAAAGATCCACTAAGGAAAGAACTTTACAGAATTGCAAAAATGAACAAGAATAAATACAAAACCTACATTGTAGAAGAAATGGCTTCTTCTCGTGGTATATCAGTTCTTCGACTTCCCCCTTATCATTGTGAACTTAATCCCATAGAATTAATATGGGCTCAGGTAAAGGGGGAAGTTGGAAAAAAAATACTACTTTTAAAATAAACGATGTTGTGAAATTGTTTGAGAGTGCTGTAAGTCATGTTAGTAAGGAAAATTGGACAAACTGTATCGAGCATGTTATCAAAGTAGAGGCAAATATGTTGAAAATTGACAATATTTGTGATTATTAATCGACCCTATTATTATTAATGTCAACAACGATTCTTCCTCTTCCGAGTCGGATATAGAATAAAATGTAAGTAATAAATGTATTCCAATAATTATTTCTTTTCATTTTTTATTATATTATAATTTAAAACGTATTTTTTTCCCAAAATACAAACCACTGCATTGCGTTATTGCTTATCTGCTAATCCTTTAACAATGAAGAAACCCTAAACTTTGCTACAACTGAAACAAATGGCCGGATACGAAATGCCTCCCGAAAAAGGGTTTCTTACCTGTCGCTAAAAGGGTCACATACGAATTGCCTCCTAAGCTCTAAATAAATTACCAGCTTCTAATCTTTGTACGAAGGTGAGACGTTGCCAAACTTTCGTCCTTTTATAGAATTTCGTTAATAACTCAATATTAACCATTATTTTTTGGTTTTAATATTTTGATTATTTTGATCAAAAACATAAAGACATGATAAGTATTTTATACATTTATTAAAACAAATCATCAGCAGAAACTTACAAAATTACATAATATTATCATCGCAGAAAATTTAAAAACACCAATTTTTAAGAAAATTACGACTCAAACAATAAAATTCAGTCTGCAGACTGAACTATTCAATTTTATATACAAATCATCAGAAGAAATTTACAAACTTACAAATTATTTTTCCTAAATTTGTATGACACTAGTTTCACAAATTCTAATTTATTTATTGTACCTTCTCTTAATTGTAATATTTTTTCATTTACAAAATTGATTTTTGCTGTACTTTCCTCAACAATTCTTTTTGGTACCGAGACAGAATTTATTTTAATATAGGTATTTATTTGAAATTGTAAAATAATCTCAATAAAATTATTTATATTTGGATGAGGGCAGTAGAAAGACGAGTTATACTTGGAATGGAAACTTTCACATGGGTTTGTGGTTCTTTCTAAAGATGAAGAGTGCTCAGCCCAGAGATGTGGCGGAAATTTCGAATTTTCCGATATATAATTATCCACAAGATAATCACAAAACTGAGTGACCCTTTCATCGACTGGTTTAATTTCGGACAAATCTATTGCAAAAAAATCGCCAACTTCTTCAGGATCTAAGAATGATAGGCCAAAAATATATGACAGAAAATGGGTAATTTCACTTGAGTCAGCACCTTTTTTCTGGTATTCTGGAGCTAAGCCCAGTGCTTGAAGCTTTCTATACCAAGCCTGACCCAAATGAAAACGACATCCACGAAGATCTGCTTCAGGGAATGCCTTACGGATACCATTATGTATAGAAATTTCAAAGTCTGAAGTTATTACTTTAGGGGATACAGGGCAATTGAGTTTAATACATTCTTCTATGATATATTTAAACACGAGATAATAAGAAGATGACTTTTTATCTTCAAGTAAACAGAAGACGAGAGGAATATAATGTCCATTTTTTAAGCCATGTATAGTGAACAATTGGGTGAAAAAGCGAGGACAGTACTCAAAAGTTCCGTCGACATACCAATTGGAAACAGTCGAAAGAAAAGAAAGATTTGAAGAACAGGATAATATAACAATGTGATTATCTTTGTCATTTTTAATTATAAAATTTTCGTTCCTATTTGTAATAATCGAAGTTGAATCGATAGCAATATGAAATTCAGATATACTTTTAGGAAGTTTAATTAAAGAATTAGTTGTTCTAGCGTAATATAAATTCTGTCTCACCCTATAGATATCGTTGGTAGTAAATGTCTCTATATTCGTCTTCTTAAGTTCTTTACATATGAGCTTCATTGGTTTTTCGTTGATATCTTCCACGGCTGCTCTTTTTATCGAATTGCTTACGGCTTTCCTATTGGACACTTCGGCAGACAACTTCTCGTGATTGTGATCTAATATCGACTCAATTATCGAATTGTCACATCCCTGCGTTTTCACAAATGCTTTGCAGGTTTTCTTAGTACATGTCCATCGCTTTACCGTATCTTTGGCCAACATTTTTTGAAAACCGAATGTGAAACCATCAATTGATATTAAAGGTTTGCCCTTTTGACTCGAACACATCGTTGATTCCATTATTTCGAATATTATAACTTAATCCACTTAAACACAATTTGAACTTAAAATTGACAAACTGATACAAGCTTTAAATCGACAAAACTGAGACAAGAACTAATAAACTTGAAGTATTTATACAAAAATTAAGTGATCACATAATTATAGAAAGAATATTTATTATAAACAACTAATTACCAGATTTAGTAGGTGCAAACTACCCTATTCATGGAATAGATTAGAGATTAGAATCGTGTTAGATCAAAACAATTAGAATACTTAGTGTAGGTACATCGGCTTTATTTTTAATGGTAAACAATTTTATTTTCTAAACAAAAATGTACACTGATTAAGTAATCACATCATTATAGAAAGGATATTTATTATAAACAACTAAGTGTACTTCGGCTTTGTTTTTAATTGTAAACAATTTTATTTCCTAAACAAAAATGTCGTACTCTGAAATATTTTGTTAACAGATTTTATGTACAGTGCATAAGAATTAGAAAAATAAAAATAGATATATATTTACCTATTCAAATTATAATTTGGCAACATTGTGTCATTATACAAAGATTAAGCACACAAAATATTACCATAAATGATTAAGGACCCGGAGGCATTTCGATTGTACCCGGGAGGCATTTCATCTATGAAAATAGGTACCTGAAAAAACGGGAGGCATTTCGATAACACCGAAACAAATACGGGGTCGATCTACCTGGTTTTTAGATTTACGGAAGAAATGTAATTTAAAGTAAGAGATTTATCAAAAATTTCATGGTGCTCCCTGTAAAGGTTTTGCATACTTAATTAGGGTTTATTACTCCTCGTACTTTTTGTACATACTATAACTCCCTACAACAAACGAGAAACTTCTCATGCACTGATTAAAAAAGATTTTTTACGAATTTGCTTCCACTATGAAGACTTTACACATATTCACACGGATGCCTCTAAATCTCAAGATAGCACGTCGGCTGCTTTGGTTACTGCACACGAGACGCAATATTTTGCTTTACCGCATACGTGAAGCGTATATACAGGGGAACTGTATGCAATATTGAAGGCAACAGAATTTTGCAAACGCTCCCGTCAAAAAGTTTCTCATAATAACAGATTCGCTGAGTGCTCTCCAAAGCATAACTCAAATCTACCCACATTCAGAGCTTGTAACGAAAATCAAAGAAAATATCCATTCAATGGAAAGAAAAATTATCAACTTTTTATGGGTCCCTTCTCACACACAAATAACATGCAACGAAACAGTCGACCAAGCTGCCAAAGAAGCCCACCTAAATAAACCCACAATAGTAAATAAACAGCTGACTAGTCAAAGTGACCTGAAAGCTTTTTTCAAAAAATCAACAAGAGATGTTTGGCAAAAATTGTGGATTGGATCCGAGGCTAAGCTGAAACAAGTAAAAATTAATGTTTCCCCATGGAAGAACCTCAGTTTTACGCGAAGGCAACAAGTGATATTATCACAGCTTATGATAGGACACACGAGTTATACACACCTATATCTCCTGAAGAAAGAAGAAGCCCCAATATGTAGTGTATGTCAGGTGCAGTTAAGTGTCAAACATTTTCTTGTTGAGTGCCCTAAATATTATCACGAGCGAAAACCTTAAAGAACTGTTAGGAGACTCTTGTGATGTCATAAACTTAATTACTTTCCTTCAAAATCTCAATATAATTCATATTATGTAAACAACATCTATGTAAATTGAAGTTACTGTACCAATTTATGCATATACAGTCAAACCTGGATAAGTGAGAAAACTCTATAAGTGAGAGTAATAGCCAGGACCCGTCATTTTAAGCTCCCAAAACCTCTATTAGCGAGAAACATAAACCTCTGTAAGAGAGAGTCGTTTTTCCCTCATAGACCTCCGTAAGTGAGACTGCTACTTATCTATACCTCTATAAGCGACAGTCGAGCTTTATTTACAAATTTAACATGTGCTATTTTATGACTCATTCCTAACTTCCTACCATTGTTTTTGTATTTATTTACTACATTCGTACTTGCTGTGACTTGTTATTGCTGCGTACCCCTATAAGAGAGAAGCGCTACTCATGTACCTGCATTAGCGAGAAAACCTCTATAAGCGAGAATGAGATTGTGCTCCCTTGAACTCTCGCTTATCCAGGTTTGACTGTATTTGCTAATTACCTCGTTGTTGAAGCGAATTGCATAAATAGTCTTTTTTTATATATTCCATTTCATGTTGTGAGCAAAGCATAAAATTCTCCAATTCTAAAATTAACTTACTTTTATTTCCAAACCATTTCAAACAAAAAGACAATACACAATAGTTAGGGCTGTTCACGTGTCAGTGTATAATAGCAGGTTATTATAATAGGTACAAATAAGTCGTTCGCCGTCCCCCAGGAAGTCTTTAATAGACTACACTTGTCTCCTTTGTTGAATGGGAATAATGCAAGGAGTCAATTCTCATTAAAAACTCGTCACCCTTGGGGTGAGCAAAAAATATACCCCGAAGAAAGTTTTGTGCAATTTGTAGGATAGCTTTTTTTCAATACTTGTTATAGTATAAAAAAAACACTTTGTAAGGTAGAAATACATCCCGAGACTGGGAAGGAACCAGGCCATTATCTCTGTTCAAACTTTATAATAATTGGTAGAAAATCTCTCTGCAAACATGAATCAGATATTGCAACGGAAAACTGTGTGTGCCGTTGTCATGGATACGAGGGGGTGGTTTTACGAACCAACCCTCCATTGGATTGTCATTAGCGACGGTTTAACGCTTGGTGTGTCCCGTCTTCAACTGTGAATATTTATATACGGGGTATTTACTGTGAAAGTGTAACAACTGCTTGTTATATTTTGAGTGATAAAATCATTTAAATGGGAATATTATGTCGATTTTTAATTTTTTTTGATACCTTACCTTATACAACAGATTCAAACAAAAATTTCGGTGGAACACACAGTTTTTCTTCAAAAAATTACTAATTTATTTCAAAAAAAGGTTCCTTCCAAACACTAATAAATATTAATTTTGAATTGTACTAAAAAATACATTTGACCTATATAGGCCAGTCAGTATGGGTCATTTTAGACCAAAAGTACAAGAAATTAGCAATACGGCTGATTTTTTTTTTATAAATATCTCAAAGTATGTAGATTAATATAAAAAAAAGGGTTTACCAGTCTATCGATTTCTCAAACTGAGAAAAAAAAATTATTTTTCGAAATTCCTCAATATTTCGCGCTGGGAGGAAGGTAGAGGAAAATAAAAAATACCACCGTGTAGGGGAAGAGTTTTGCAATAAAAAAGGTCTCTTGCGTTTTTTCGTCCGATCAATGGTTTGTCCGGAAAAAATTCTGTAAACTAAGTATGTGTTCCGCATCCGCACGACTCCGTACTTGTGCTTATTTTTTATTATTAACAACAAAAAATCAACATTTCTGAAATTTAACTAAAATGCATATGCAATTCAAAAAACTAAAACTAAATTATAGCAAGTGTTCAAAATTATTTCCTGCACATTCCATGCACGCTTCAAGACGTCTTAAAAGCGTTCTTGTGCAGGCCGCCTGAATCATAGCTGGTGTAACAGCACGACATGCTTCACGAATGCGTTCTTTCAGATCATCTACATCTACAGGTTGCGTTTGATAAACCAATTCTTTAAGGTAACCCCACAAAAAAAAATCCAGTGGTGTTAGATCTGGCGAGCGAGGAGGCCAAGCTATAGGTCCATAAGTACCAATCCACCTGTTGGGAAACAGTTGATCGAGGTGCTCCGCAACAATACCTGCATTATGAGGGGGAGCACCGTCCTGTTGCCAGATAATTGTATTCCGTTGTGCCCAAGGAATGTCTTCCATAAATTCAGCTAACTCGTGTTCAAGAAAATGTAGATATCTTTCCCCATTCAATGTGCCCTCAAAAAAGTATGGCCCAATCAAGTGACCATTGAATAAACCGCACCATACATTTATACCCCAAATAGTCTGAAAACGAGTTGAAGAAACCCAATGTGGATTTTCGTTCGACCAATAATGGGCATTATGTGTATTCACTACACCATTGTTGTGGAAGCCGCTTTCATCACTCCAAAATATTTTATTTAAAAGCAAGGGATCATCGGTAATCATAACATCAATTAAAGAAATAAATTCTAATCTTCGGTCGAAATCAGTAGGCTTCAGTCCTTGAACTAAATGTAATTTATAAGGGTGATATTTGTGTTTTGTCAAAATTCTCTGTACAGTACTTTTGCCTAATCCGTTTTCTTCAGCTATTTTTCTAACAGAAGTATGGGGATTAATACCAACATACGCAAGTACATTAATAACATTATCATCATTGGTCACAGGATTTCGGTGTGGTGCATGGTTTTTGTTTGGGAATGAACCGTTGCACAATTTTCGTTCCAATCTAGGAAACACCATGTGTGCTACTTGACGACGTTGATGAGGAAAACGTTCTCGATATAAACGGGCTGCTCGTCGAGCATTTTTCCTGCATTCACCATAAACTAGGAACATGTCAACGTATTCGTCTGAACTAAACGTGAATGGCATCTTACTGATAACAATCGTAATTATTTTTTAATTGGAACTTGTGAATAGTGGGCACAACAAACAATTAAGTCATAGATTAACTACACTAGGCACTGTTTAACAATAAGTATTTGGAGTTCTTTTTTTGACAGATGCATCGGTTTTTGACAACAGATAATTAATGTACTTCTTTTTGACATTTTTATAACCATCGGCGTAGGCAACATAATTTTTATAAGGATAATTAGGTAATACTTATAAAAAAATATGAAATGTTAATTTTTTGTGGTTAATAATAAAAAACATGCACAAGTATGTTGTATCGTTGTTTTCCTAATAGAATAACACGCAATTTTTAATGACAATATACAGTGTGTACCATTTTAAAATAAAAAGTGATAGGTGGCTGCACAAGCCTGTCAAATGCAATCAAGTTTTTTCATAAGTCATTATGAAGGGACTTCAATACCATTCAAAACAGTTTTTAAATTTTTAAATTATCTTGTCAAATAAGCGAGATATTGTATGTATACGATAACTTGGGACACCCGGTATACATATTGTTCGTTGAATGTTAATCTTTATATTACAGGAGTATCAAATTTTATTTTGAAAAAATAAAGAGGATTCCCACCCGAATCTATAAAAATTGCTATTTTCGCTTGTAATACAAAAAATCATTGAATCCTGAAATGTATATACAGGGTGATTCATTAAGAATGTCCAATCTCTGAACAGTAGATTCTAGACCTCAAAATATGATGATTCTGCTCAACATGCCTTATGCAAATATTGCTAGTTTCCGAGATACGGGGTTCAAAGTTTAAATTTTGATTTTCGCAATATTTTTTATTTTTTCACAATTTCTCTCAGAAAATTGGCAATTTTACGTTTTTTGGCATGAGGAGTCAAAATTTGCAATCTAATTCAACATTGCTAATAGAGGGCGCTAGTTACACATGTTTGTGTTAATTAAATCAAAGTTAACTTTTTTGGGCTAAACTTACAACTAAAATCATAAAAAATATTAAAAAGCGTTAAATTCTACAAAAAAAGTTACTCTTCTTTGATTCGTGTAACTCATACGGTTATCGGGTTATTTGCTCTATTTGCTCAATAAATTTCAATTTTTTCATAAAAAATTTTATAACAATAACAAATTTGTAAACAAAAATAAAAAACTTCAAAGCAAATACTCAAAATGTCCACAATTTACTTCAATACACTTTATGATCCGCTTTCGTGAAGATCTCTTAATATCAAATAATCCTTGTCTATTGTTTTTAATTACATCCGCTTCTTCTTCTATTTTCCGTCGCAGTTGTGGAAGAGAAGTAATTTTTTCTTTGTAAGCTAATGCCTTCATTTGCGACCAAATTGAAAAATCCAAAGGATTGAAATCAGGGCCTCTTGGTGGCCAAGCAAACTCACTTCCACGACCAATCCATCGATGCGGAAACTGTTCGTTTAAGTATTGACGAATAATGTGGTGGTGCTCCGTCGTGCAAAAGCCACATATTTTGTCTTAAGGCGAGAGGTATATCCTCTAGTAATTCGTATAAATGTTCTTGAAGAAAATCTAAATGAAGAGGTCCATGCATTTAAATTGGTTGGCAGTTCAAAAGGACCTATTAAATACCCACATATTACACCACACCAAATGTTAACCTTAAACTCGTGCTGAAAATGAGTTTCCCTCATAGCATGTGGATTTTCAGACTTCCACAAATGATTATTTTTATAATTAAATATTCCTCGTCTGGTAAATATTGCCTCATCAGTCAAAAGAATTGTATCCAGAAAATCTGGGTTAACATTTTGTTTATCTTGCAAAAATGGGCAAATTGTAGACGCTTAGATAAATCTTGAGGTAATAAATTCTGAACAGGAGTGTAATGATATGGATGCAATTTTTCCCTCTTCAGTATTCTAAAAATAGATGATTGGCTTATACCTGTTTGCAGACTTAATCGGCGAGTACTGATATATGGATTCTCCGTAACACAAATTAAAATTTCATTTTCTTCATTGGCACTGATTTTTTTGTAGCACCGTGCTCAATTTTAGAGCGTAAAGACCCCGTTTCACCTAAGCGGTTGAAAAGATTTCGGTACAGTTTGTAATTGGGTTGCCTTCGATTCTTCGAGCCGCAGCTGGACCACTATAATTTGACTGAGCAAACACACAAATCATATCGCGCATCTCATCATTGGAAAAATCGTTATGCCTAGGCATTATTTGATAAATAACTATTACACTTGTTAATTACTAAATTGTTAATAAATGGTATACTAATGTATAACTTATTCTTATTATTATCCAATTTTTGCTTCTACACAAACTGTCTAAAAGTGACATAAGCCTACTTAAAAAAAACGAAAAATTAAACCACGGCTTAATTCACGAATATGATTTTGATATTAAGAGATCTTTAGGAAAGCGGATCAAAAAGTGTATTGAAGTAAATGCTGGGCATTTTGAGCATTTGCTTTGAAGTTTTTTATTTTTGTTTACAAATTTGTTATTGTTACATATTTAAGGAATAATAAAATTTTTTATGAAAAAAAAAGTGTAACTAGCGCCCTCTATTAGCAATGTTGAATTAGAGTGCAAATTATGATTCCTCATGTCAAAAAACGTAAAATTGCCAATTTTCAAAGAGAAATTGTGAAAACAAAAAAATTATTGCGAAAATCAAAATTTAAACCTCGGAAACTAGCAATATTTGCATAAGGCATGTTGAGCAGAATCATCATATTTTGAGGTCTAGAATCTACAGTTCAGAGATTGGACATTCTTAATGAATCACCCTGTATATTAATTAATCTTGTAATTAAATATTCTTGATCTTTGAAATTTTCCCAACATTTCTACGCAAACCCCATTGAAATTACTTCAGTTTTATCAAAGTTACAGTACTTAATATACAGTGTGTCCCAAAAAGTTTTATACAAATGGAGAAAAAGTTTATCTTACATTTCACAAAAAAAAATATTCTTGATAAAAAGCTCTGCATGACTTGTAGATCCATAATCAAGTACAAAATTTTTAAAACATTGGCTGGAATACAGGGAAGATCAAAATTATGATTTGGAGTGAGAGTAAAATACGTTCAAACTGTAGTGGAGAGCAAAATGTTCATTGAAATTGTTATTAAGTAGCAAAAAATTATGATAAAATTGAACTCTTGAATTTATTTATTACATATCTGACAGTTGTGAAATGTATTGTTTTATCAGGGTGTCTATTATTAAAGATTTCTGCTGCTTCCCTACATGTTTTATAATTTTCTCCAACAATGAGAACAATTTCAATTTTATCTTTAATTCTCAATTTTACTGGAATTTCTAATTATTGCAAACACACACATTTATGTAACATTTGACATTTGTTGACAGTTATTAGATATTCCAAAGCACTCTATCCAGAACGTAATAAGGATGAGTAAAACAAAATCAGGCGCTTATTATGAACGGGATCTTACGATGTTTCGTACTGCGCATTAATCTAACAATTGCTGACGTGTTTATTACAATAATCTTGTAATTTTTATCTGGAAAAATCACTAATCTACAAGTGTGCATAATTCTTTGATACTTAATAACAATTTCAATGAATATTTTGCTCTCCACTACAGTTTGAACGTATTTTACTATCACTCCAAATCATAATTTTGATTTTCCCTGTATTCCAGCCAATGTTTTAAAAATTTTGTACTTGATTATGGATCTACAAGTTATGCAGAGCTTTTTATCAAGAATATTTTTTTTGTAAAATGTAAGATAAACTTTTTCTCCATTTGTATAAAACTTTTTGGGACACACTGTATATATTTTCTTGTAAATTCAAGATTCTTAAAATTTACAAAATAATGAAAAGTGCAGTATTTCGAAATTAGGAAAAATTAATTATCCGTAAATTTTATCTATGGAACAGACCTCCTAAATAACAGTTTCCAATCTTCGAAAAATTGTTTCAATGCCACCTTATTATATAATATATTTTTTATCGAGATACTTGGTTTTTTATTAGAATATAATATTTATATTATATATGAGTAATTTGCTAAAAATGATTGTGCTATGACAAAAAAATGCCATCTTAAAGCCGACACTTTCCTCTTCAAAACACCGTATTACAATTATTTATATCTACATTATAACTGTACAATAGTTTATAATGTACTCCGCCGCGGTTCAGAAAATAGAGTCGCGCGGATGCGGAACACATACTTAGTTTACCGAATTTTTTCCGGACAAACCATTGCTCGGACGAAAGAAACGCAAGGAACCTTTTTTGTTGCAAAACACTACTTCTATACGGTGGTATTTTCTATTTTTCTTTACTTTCCTCCCAGCGCGAAATATTGAAAAATTTCAGAAGAAAAGTTTTTTTGATTTTTTTTTCTAATTTGGGGAATCGATAGACTGGTGAACTTTTTTGTATATTAATCTACATACTTTAAGGTACTTATGAAAAAAAAATCAGCCGTATTGCTAATTTCTTGTAGTTGTTACCCCTATCGTCTGGCCTATGGGAATATTTTGTCAATTTTCAATTTTTTTGATAACTTACCTTAAATAAAACAGATTCAAACAAAAATTTCGGTGGATCATACAGTTTTTCCTCAAAAAATTAGCAATTTATTTTAAAAAAAAATGTTTCTTCCTAATACTAATGAACTTTTTGAAAAAAAAGAAAAATTTAATTTTGAATTGTACAAAAAAAATACATTTGACCTACTGATTTCTCTTCTGTTGAATTTTAAATAAAGCTACCAACAATTTTTAGAAAAATTTATTCAAAAATCTTTTAAATACATTCCAACAAAATAAATTGAAATAAAAAAAATAAGTTGAAATAAAAAAAAATAAATTGAAATAAAAAAAATAAATTGAAACAAAAAGAAAATAAACTTGTTATATTAAACTTACCAATATTAATAACAACACATTTATATAAATCAATACTTTATTAACAAAAAATTTAAAACAATTCAAGAAAAAATTCAAACCCTCATTTCCTTATCAGCTCTAGGTATACTCTCAAAAAATCCCAATCTTCTTAATCTTAGTCTGGCCCACACGATGTAATTGCTAAGAGCAATATTTGAGGCAGCAGCAAGAGCGGCTGTTTCAGGATAAACAACAGTACTGCAACCCAGTCCAGAAGGTACGTTCAAACTAGACCAAATATCCCTTGACAAATCATCTTTCGATCCAGGCGGACAATTAATAACCGGAAAATCTGTATTACCAGATAAAACTGGTCCTAAACCATTCGATCTACCAGCTACAGCTATAAAAACAATCGGTATGCCCAAACCTTCATAGAAACTGACAATGTCCAAAGTGTAATCGGTGGTTTTGTGAGCTGAAGCCACTCGAATTTCAACATTCAAGCCCAAGTCTTCGCAATATTTCTTTATTTTGTTACAGTGGTCTTTGTCGGCTGGACTTCCCATGATTATTACTACCAAATGGTTGTTTTGCGGTATGAGATGGTCTAATTGATCTGCTATCCATTCAAAGTTTCTTTTTACAGTATCCAGATCTTTTTCCGTTACATTCGTTAGGTTTCTGTATACTTGTTTGTCTACCATAAGACGTTTATCGCCAGATGGCCATAGTCGCCATGAGTCGGAGTCTATGACGTCTGCTACGAGTAGCACACCTAAAAAATAACATTTGTTTTGGTTTAAAACTATAGAACTAAGCGCTAGTGCTGTGGTTCAATATTGACATTTGAAGCACAGTATAGGCAACTTAAATATAGGGGAAACTAATACTAATAAAAAAAAGTTACCTTCTTCATCTACTCCAAATTCTATCTTCATATCTATAAGGGCGCAATTTCTTGATTGCCATACTTTTTCGAGAATTTCAAAGACTAATATTGAAGTTTTTGTCATTAGATCAACCTCATGTTTACCTAACAAAAAAATGTAGGAATTAGAATTTTCATTACATTATTCAAGTATTTAATTTTGTTCCTCTACCTTACTACAGTTTCCTTCATAAATGTTCTTGACTGCTTATAAATTCTTCTATTTAAAGCACTGAGGTAAACACTGTATATAGGATAATGTTTAACAATTGAAAATCATGATACAATATGTTACACCATCCACTATTAGTTACAGAAAGGATTACAGAATAAAAATATAAGATGTTTCACTCCAGGGCGGTTTGATTCAAGTTTCTGTCAAAAACGGACGCCGCTCTCATAAATTATGTTTACGACTCGCTTTTGTTGTCAATAACGAGACCGGTAGATACCAGAGAAGTTCGAAAAGCTCATTTTATTTTAAGCTATACAGGGGTGATTAGAGAAATATATATTTAAATTAATAAAATTGTTTATCACAAATGTTTATTTTCAAATGTTAATTATTTCGAAAAATGTTCGGGATATGAATTTGAAAAGGTACGTAAAAAATAAACTTGAATTTTTAAAATGAATCAATTCACAGTTTTTATCCAGCACCATAGTAATTTTGTGATACTTATTGATAATCTAGCAGATATTTATCACAAATTCAATTGAATATACTCATTAGCCACCAGAATAATAGGGCCACTAAATCTTAAATTTTGATCTTTAAATAACGCGTATTTTTTGGATTAACAAGGTTAAAACAGTAAAAAGAGAACAGCTGCAGGATACCTTTATTAAAAAATTTTATAAATGTTGTAAAATACTAAGTTTGGAGTTTGGTTTATGTGTTAAATTTAATCTATTGTTTTTCAAATCTTTCAATATACATTTGAGAGTAAAATATATACAGACTCTGGTATAGAGACTGGCATAATACTTGAAAGGAAATTGATTACATGTATGATGAAAAGAAAATTTAGTAAATTCGTTCAAAAGGAATTGACCAATTCCCCTTTGGTTAGCTATAGAATTGAATTTTTGTGTTTTCTTGCGTAATGTACTTGTTATAAAAATAAATCCGTAATTTTGTATAAGCAAATATTACAAAATATTTAGTGTTTAAGCTTGCTTTGCTATTAAAGAGAATAATATTAATATGACTTTTTGCTCATTTCAACAACTAATTAATAAATTAAAAAAATCTATACAACATAAATATAAAACATGAGCAACCAATTATAATCACCGTTCTAAAATAACAGCGCTCGACGGGCGACGTCCCGTATAATGTGCCAAATTAAATGCAAGTAAGGACGTACTGTACCATCCAAGTCACCAGCGGCATCGGTGCTTTACGCGATAAATTCAAACGAGTGAAACATCTTATATTTTTATTCTGTAATCTCTGGTTACAGTTGAAAAAAATATTTGGATAGTAATATTATTTCAGTTTTTTAATTTAAGTTGGTACTATCTATTTGTTCCATGTCTTTGTTAGATCTGACAGGACAAGTGCTAGCTGTCAGATAATGACAAAGTAATGAAGGAAATAAAAAAAAATAAAAGAGACATGAGCTGAAAAGAAGCATTGAAATTTGCATAAAATAATCGAGAATTGAAAAAATGCATACATAAATAAGTGCACCATACCCTACCCTACACCATTAGATAGTAAAAGGGCTCATTGACTATATATTTATATGATAAATTATGTTTATAGGGGTTTGGCTTCTTCCATTGTTAGTAAGTGTAGAAAATTTGTTAAGAGATAAATTGTACATGACATATTTTTGTTCATTAATTGAAGTTCAAATCTATTTTTGATAAAAATGGATGTTCAAAATTCTTTAAAAAGTTTTGATAAATTACATCATACAATTACTATCTTATGAAAAATTCTGATGAAACCAGTGAAATAAACATAGAAATGATAAAATTTGACCTGACAACAAATCTTACAATTATACTGAACTTGAACTTGTAGATAAGGTGGTTACCATTGGTATTTTTTATAATATTTTAAGCAATCCTCAAAATATCCAACTGTCTGAGTTATTAAAAAATTGGTACAAACATCAAGGATTGGCCATAAAATTAAAGTTACTACCAATAAAAACAACATAAATAAGCTACACAAACATTATTTAAAAATCAAGCATGTTTGGACTTACCAATTACAATACCATTTACTTTAAACTCAGCAGAAATTATTTGTTCCTCTGACCATTGTGGATCGTGATTAGCATCATCTTTGAAGAAGGTTTCATGTTTGACAGGAGTAAAACGATATCCTTCCTTTACACCTGGATGACGACGTAGAAATGAGCCAGTAGCTAAACGCCTTGTTACCCATTCAATTGGGATCATTTCACATTTTCTTGACAGAAAAGCATTTTCAGCTACTGATTTTATGAATGCTGTTTTCATACCTAAAAATTAATACATTATTTTTATTATAAAAAACCACATCAATATTTTAAAATACTTACCAACTTGGTTCAAAATTTCAAAAACTTTCCCATTTGTTTTATTTGAAATAACAGATTTTCCAGCTAAATCATGAGCTTTAACTCCATCACCTGCGGTGATTCTGTCTTTGCTCACCAGAATACAGTTACCAGGGCTTGTTGGGGCATCATATACTTGCTTCGTCTTTCCTTCGATAAGTAGACTTCCCAATTTGTAACCACCAACTAAAATGATAAGTTTTTATGCAAAATAATTAGGTAATTGATAGAAAGGTACCTATACGACAGTATGGAGTAGTAGTCATTACCAAGATCATGACTAAATGTTAGGTTAAGACATATAATTTTATAAAGTATCAATTAATACATAAAAGAAACTAAATTCAATTAAAGCTTACTGTTAAATGTTGAAATAATAGCTAAAAGATCATCTTCTGATTGATACTATAATAAACTTGCTAATATTAACAAAAACACTATTTTCTTACCTTCTCTTATTGGTGCCATGGTTGGAATGTTTTCAATTAAACTTATTATAATAGGCTATAATATACGAACTGCTTTAATTTCTAAAATGAAATTTGGACAATGTTTCTTGCACGCTATGGCTTTTTATTACTTCAACAAATTGTTAAACGCATGCGTTAATATGTTGTTATGAAAATTCAATTCAATGTCGTAACTTGTTTATTACGGAGTTAAACTATATTTAAATTCTTGTTACTAAGTTGTTGACTTATTACCAAACAGCATTACTTTTAAAAATAGCACAATACTTTGATTTAAATGGATATTATAAAATGTACCATCAAGTATCAACAAGTTGTTATCAGCTGTTGCCGGTGGTGTATACGTATTACGTATAGCCGTGACGTACGTCGTTGTTTAAAAATTTTTGGCGGGTGGGGAGGAAACTTATAGCGCAACACGCTGAAATATAAAACTGGACGCAACTTAGGATTTTCTTAATAATATATTTAATAAATTTCGAGAGCTTGTTATAGTTTTTTTATTAGAAAGTAAGTACCCGTCATTTTCTTCAGTACATTTTGTGTAAATGGTATTTCAGTTCCTACAAATCCTATATTTAAGTAGGGAAACTTTATTAAATTTTTCCTTTCTTTTTCTGTATCAATTTTGTTACCTAAAGTTTTATCTTTTTTATCCCATTTATTCGTTAAACAAACTTTACTCTTTGCTTCTTATAAAGTGGAATATTTAAAAAAATATTAACTATATTCTCTGTCTGTTTCTGTTCACCATAGTGGAAGAGGGAAAAAAAGCTTGTGGCTTCGAGCACAATACAGTTGAAGACGACTTGGCCTGCGAATTAGAAAGCGTGGGAATGAGTAAAAGAAAAGGAAGAGGAAAGGTAACATCAGGTTTAACACACGAATGTGGAGTTTTCGGAGCAATAGGATGCGGGGAATGGCCGACAAATTTAGAAATAGCCCAAATTATTTGCTGGGGACTGGTAGCATTACAACACAGGTGACGTATCATACCAAATTTCTACTTTATTACATCATAGGTTAGGTTCTATGTGAGTGGGGCCTTCTCGCCACCTCCACAGCTAGCTTCGTTAGGTCTATTGTGGCTATTACATCATAGTATTTTATATATTTACATGTGCTATTTATTTGCCAATCGTTTCATCAAATTTATCAAGAAAATATTTATTAATTGACCCATTTACTTGTGTTGTTACCCTCATCAGAATGTCAGTGACGCACAAACGATAAGGAATATAAAATAAGACATAAACATATTTCAATATTCTCAACAATTGCATCATTGGGGGTAACTGCTGGACCAACAAAGTTCATCACAACATATTTCATAAATTTTCCGTAATCTATAATATATTGATATTTTTAAAATTAGTTTTGTTATTATAATTTTTTAATTCGTATCTCTTGAAATATCGGCAGATAAGTTCAATATAAAACAAGATTTTTGTTAGCTAAGAATGTTTTCATTTTGTCAGCTGATAATGTCCAGTTTGTTTTAATAAATAAATCAATAAATATTAGGTGTATTTGTAAAAATTCTTGTTTAATTATCACTAACTTTAGAGCAGCTGTAATAATCAGAGAGATTAACACTTCATTAGTCCACGTATTAATTATAAAAAACTCCCGTCGACTGTACAGGGTAACCCATTGAAAAGTAACTTAACTTAAAATCAAAACTTTGTTTTTAATTTTGTGTATGTTTGGTTGCCTAACCAAAAGTGTATTCCGAAAATGTACTACTTAGATGGAAAACAAAAAAAGTATTTTTATATTAGTTACAAGTAACTTTAACGGAATTTTCTTTTCACACAAGCGTTCTTCTAATTACAGAGGACAAGAATCAGCAGGTATTGTAACCAGCGAAGGACGATGCTCCAAATATTTCAACGTAGTCAAAGGTATGGGAATGATTAGTAACATTTTCAATGACGAAGACATCAAAAAGCTCAAAGGCAGTATAGGAATTGGTCATACACGATATTCTACATCAGCAGCATCAGAAGAAGTTAATTGCCAACCTTTCGTAGTGCATACAGCACATGGAGCTCTTGCAGTTGCACATAACGGCGAACTAGTTAACTGCGACAGTTTGAGACGACAGGTAAATATTATTCCGGTTCGTTGAACGCGTACACAAAACACAACCAAGTATTTTGTGATTTTAAGGTATTGGAACATGGCGTTGGTCTTTCTACGCATTCAGACAGTGAACTTATAACGCAGGCTTTGTGTCTTAACCCACCAGAAGGAGAGCCTAACGGAGAACCAGACTGGCCTGCTAGAATTAAACATTTCATGACATTAGCTCCTCTTAGTTATTCTCTGGTTATTATGTTGAAAAACAAGATATATGCAATTAGAGATCCTTATGGAAACAGACCTTTATGTCTGGGTAAAATACTACCGTCTAACGAACGTAAGTATATGGACTTGGACAAAGCCATAAAGAAATAAACAAATTCTAAAATCTTCTTCTATTTTCAGCTTTGGATGGAGATTGCGACGACAGTCGTGAAGCGGAAGGTTGGGTGGTTTCGTCGGAATCTTGCGGATTCTTATCTATCGGTGCTCAATATGTACGCGAAGTGTTTCCAGGTGAAATAATAGAGATGACTCGCCATGGTATTCGAACCATCGATGTTATATCAAGACCTGAAGATAAACTACAACAAGCTTTTTGTATATTTGAATATGTATATTTCGCCAGGTATATATAATTTGCCAACAATTAGTAACACATATACTAACGTATTCATCTTTAGAGCCGACAGTATATTTGAAGGACAAATGGTTTACGCTGTCAGAATGCAATGTGGTAGGCAGTTGGCTATAGAGCACCCAGTAGAAGCCGATATTGTGAGTGCCGTTCCAGAATCTGGAAATGCAGCAGCGCACGGCTTTTCTAGACAGGCGAGTTATTTTAATTATTAATAATTTAACAATTGGGCGGAGTAAAATTCATTGAGACCTCTAGCGGTAAAAATTGTAATTGTGGCAACAAGTAAAATAATTCGTTTTGCATTGTTTTTGTAATATATGCAAGTCAACGTAATTACCGTGAATTCGTACTTTATTTGTTTATTTATTTGTTTTATTTGTGTGTTTTTCTATTTAACTCAACTGTCATCATTTTTGAGGTAACATTCTTATATAATCAGAAGATTTTATGGAAGAGGTTATGTTATTCTATTTTTTGTTTTCATTACAGATCAGAGAAAATTTAAAGATTTAAAATATTACTCAATACAAACGTACCTTCCCTGCAACTTTTGTAGATATGACTATATCAAAAATAACGCGAAATCATACCTAAAATTAAACAGTTAATTGAACGCTTGTTGTACTTTTCACAAATATCAACCATACCTATTACTCCAAAAATAAAAATATTAGGAGTCAAAATTTAGTTTAACAACACAAAATACTAAAGCACAATCAAAGAAAAAGCAAAATTTTTACAAAACACACACTGAAAATAACTAAAACAGCAAAATAAAATCACTTAAATATCAAATGGCTTATACGGCAGCTGATTTGCTTTACTCGTTGCTAAGATGACATTGACATTTCAGAGCGCCATCTATCGAATTCTACTTTTCCCAATTCTTTATTTAAAAATGTCATTAAATAGATCTCCGCAACCGCAAAATCTGTGGTCGTGCCACAGAGTACACCATGGTGTACTCTGTGTCGTGCTGCGAGAATCTTGTTTTGTGTTCATGGCATGGCCACCTAGAATGACCATGGTTCATGGCCAAGGTAAAACCACAGAAATAAAGGCTTGTTTTTTATCGCTGCACTAAGCAGAACTAGTGTAGGTAGGTCATGATAACCAGTGGACGTACAATGAAATTTTAAATAGTGGTCTATTTATGTCAGTAATTCTTATTTTTATTTTTTAAATTATACATTATTTTTAGAGTGGTATCAGATTCGCCGAAGTCTTATGCAAAAATAGATACGTAGGAAGATCGTTTATTCAACCTAGCAACCGTTTAAGACAACTCAGTATAGCGAAGAAGTTTGGTTAGTAAAAGACTTTATTTTCCGGCTTAGCATTTTTTATATCGTTTTTTTTGCAGGTGCCTTGGCAGGAAACGTAAAAGGAAAGAAAGTAATCCTTATAGATGATTCAATAGTACGTGGTAATACGATAGGTCCCATTATTAAATTATTAAAAAACGCTGGAGCCAAAGAAGTGCATATCAGAGTAGCCAGTCCGCCTCTAAAATATCCATGCTACATGGGTATTAATATACCAACTAGGGAAGAGCTTGTTGCTAATAAATTAAATTCTCACGAATTAGCCAGGATAGTGGGTAAGTACCAAAAAAATACCATTCGATTTTAAGGAAAAAATATATATTTGATTGTTTTTTGTGCAGGTGCTGACAGTTTGGAATATTTATCATTGGAGGGCTTGATTAAGGCAGTACGTAGTGATTTGAAAACTAAAAATGCTCATACAAAAGTAGGGCATTGCACAGCTTGTTTGTCGGGAATTTACCCAGGCGGTGTGCCTAATACAGACTCTGATTATGATTGGTAGTTTAGATAGAAATACTAAGGACATTGTGTCATCGGCTATTTTAAATTATATAACAATTCTATGTTAGAATGGATTCTTATTATTCAGTAAAATGTGTGTTTTATAAAGGATTTATAAGAGTAATACATAAGTTTGTATATATGATTGGGAACAAATTGAATTGGTATCTTCATACCTTCTTTTTATTGAATTTATTACCTAAAATTGAGGGGGAAATATATTTTATTAAATAAGGTAATTTATTTTGTACATTTTTGTATACATTAGCAATAAACATTTCTATTTATAATATATAGAGTAGTCTTATTTTTAATCATCGAACTACATCAAACAAAATGTCACAGTTAGTAACAACTGAGTTGACATATGTCAATGTCAGACCAGTCGAAAACAAAAGGTATTTGTCAAGAAACTAACGAACTTCACGTTGGTACAATAATGGCCGTTTGCACCCTAGATTATACACCCAGGGTGTATAATCGTTTGTGGTTTGCACGAATAGAATAGAAGCATAAGCTTAGAATAGCTATGGCGAGTTTAAAATTTAAGGATTGTTTGTATGTATGTGTGATTTTTGGGGTGACATTCACTGAGACCTA
>CAJUYI010000090.1:65920-96541 GCA_910591695.1 Galerucella pusilla
CCATGTTTAGTTCTTTGGTAGAAATATTTATCAAATTACATTATTTATCACTGAGAATATTTCTTCTTTTTGAAATTGCACTTCTCTTTACCCCTCCAATGTTGCTCCAAGCTAAAAACACTTCTTTTTTTTTATTTTCCTACTCAACTACCCTTTTAGTAGTTAAATTTTGCAATTTGCTCTTTCTCTAATTTCCCCAGTTTGTTCTTTCTTGACTAATCAAATCTCCTTGAGACATACCTTCCATTTTCCTCTATTATATATTTCTTTATATTTCATACTCAAGGCGGTTTGATATAAATTTAAAATCCTAAAACTAAAATATTTTGACTAATTTCGAAATATCCAGTGAATGGAGTCATAATGACTCTCTATTTAGTTCAAGTATTGTTATAAACATTAAAAGTAGAAAGTATTATTTATTAAAAACTTTATTATAACATTTGATGTATTTTTTTTTGTTTTTTCTTGTTTATATTATTTTATTTTTTTTATAACACTTTAGATTAGTTGCTGTAAAGTTCAAGTAGAGTGTAAATATATTATTTAAGTAGGTCTTTTGTCTTTCTTCCCTTTCAAAAATCTCTAATAAAAATAAAAAAAAAAACCCGGCACCAAATTTAATCATTTGGATTGAGCAGCTGCTATATGGAGGTTGTCAAAATTTTGGTTTGTTTTCACGTTACTAGTAAGTACTGTAATTTTGCATATCAGCGTAATTAGCAACAAACACATAAATCTTGAAGAAAAAACCTGGTATAAACAATAACATTATTTATTTTGTTGTGTATTGCGTAAAAATATGTAGACCAGATTCTAATCCAAAGAGTGGTAAAAACTTACCTTCCTTGAACAGTACTTATAAGGTAAATAAAAACAATAATTCTTTATATACATCGTTGGAATAAAATTGTTACTGCATTACAGTGGCCTACAAATAGTTTAGCAAACATGATGTAAGTGAAACTCATTTTATTTTTCTCAATTCGAGATTTTTTTCGGTATAGTTTTAAATTGTATTTTAATAGAAAAATATTCATCAGTTGAAACTATTTCTTCTATTCTTTTTTTAATTTCTTAGGAAATTAAACCACAATATTTTTAAATTCTTTATTTCAACGTTTCGGTAGCGTTCCAGCTACCGTTGTCAAGAAAAAATAAGTAGAAATTAATTTTTATCCCTAACTGACACAACAGGTCTAGACCTGTTGTGTCAGTTAGAATTTAAAAAGATTGTGGTTTAATTTCCCAAGAAATTAAAAAAGAATGAATAATATACCACAAGGAACATACAGAAGATATTTCTTCTATATAAAAATTAATTATGGGAATGAGGAGGGGTAAATACCAAACAAGTCGGGGCATATTACTTATTGATCAGATTTCAGAAAGTTAATGTTTTTCAGGATAATATTATTCGTTATAACCGCTATTTTATTTACATTAATGATAGCACAGTTCTATTGGTCAAAAAGACACATGTACAGAGCTGTAGCTAATATGGAAGGCCCGAAAGGTTACCCAATTATAGGAAACGCGCTTGCATTTTTTTGCGACACTGAAGGTAAAGTAAGACAAAATACATTTAGGGCGAGTTGTACCAAACACCTAAACTCGGTTCAATGATAACTGATGTTTAGACTGTGGCTGATTGATGTATTTATTATCAACAATTACATCAGTCTAAACATCAATCATCATTAAACCGAGTTCAGGTGTTTGGTACAACTCGCCCTTAGAGATTTTTCCTACGACCATATAGGAAATTAACATATATCGCAGTTTCTACTCTGGCGGAAAGTTTCTCATATCATCATAGTGACGCGAACCGTGCGCTATGATATCACCCTAGTGTGATATCATATCGCACGGTTCGCATGAATTCGATTAACGTGGTTTTCTTATTTAAATTTACCTACGTAATAACTACAAATATAACACAAAATATGTTCAAAAATTATTAAGATTCGCCAAATTTTGTGATAAAAAAAACAACTATAGGTACGGCCGGAAATCGCATCGCGGTCTACTCCAGTCCAGCATTCTCCGAACTGTCATGACGCGGATAGCTGTCAAATGTTCTTATTTTGGGTATATCCATTGTCTAATAAAATATTAGACAATCATCATATTTCGTAAATTTATCGCGTGATCGTAAAAAATTTATACTAATTATAAAAGTGAAAAATAATAAAGTATGTAAGTATGTCAAAATTCTCAAATTATAACAGAAAGAATAGAAATAGTTTTTGTGAAGTGTAAGTGGAATATTTATCACATAAAAGTGAAAACGAATTATAATTGTGAGATAAACTAAAAATAAAAAGTGTTAGTCTCGGTTTTTTATTATAATGGAAGTTGATACTGATAGTAGCGAAAAACCTGAGGTACTTTTTAAATACTCATGGCCGTAGGAAAAATAGTGTACATAACTCGTTGCAAAGTAAATTTCACTCATTTCATTTCTGCACTCACCGACGTCAACATTATTTTTAAGAAACCATTACATTAAACAATATTTGTTACAATTATCGCATGGTCGTAGGAAAAATAGTGTACATTACTTGTGCGAAAGTGATTTTTCACACTCGTAGGACTGTCTCACGAGGCGCTAGCCCTCTCGTGTGAAAAATGTCACTTTCCGCACTCGTTACGTAATATACTATTTCTACCTCTGTTTAATTTTAGACATACATGAAAGGATAAAAATTATATTTGGAAGTATACGACATAATCCAATGAGATTTTGGCTAGGGACACATTTGTTGGTAGTTTTAAAAAACCCAGTTCATTTGGAGGTAATTTTATTATTCAATTTTTTCTGTTCAGCATAATTATTTTGCTCGTGTTTTGAGTCCTTTTGATTTACTTTTAGTGCTTTTTAATTTTTATTTTATAGAAAATAATGTCATCACAAAAATTCGCATACAAACATGATCTTTACATATTCATGGAGAAAGTTAGTGGAGAAGGACTGATAGCAGCTTCAGGTATAAAATTATTATTTACCTTCTCATAATTTTTATTTGCATAGTGTAAGTCAGATGTTTTTACCTTTTCTAGGATTAAATCCAAAATATAAAGTACATAGAAGAATCATTCAACCTATGTTTGATATAAAATTTGTAAGCAAGTCTCTGTCTATTATAAACCAACAAGCAGATGAATGTATGAAGAAGATGGAAGTATGTGTAAATGGAAAAACTTTTGACATTGTAACAGTTTTGGGACCCTGTGCGGTCTTGACAATGTGTGGTAATTTATATTATTTCTTTGCCACATTTTAATATCTAAAATTTGATCTAATTTCGGTATTTATTGGATATATTAAATATTGTTTTTAGAACTGGTGATGGGACAAAAACTGGACATGAAAAATGTCAATCATCAACATATTTGTCATTCTATTCCAAGGTAAAGGTAACTAAAATAATATAGATAGGTAAAGTTTGCTTATGCAACTGCGCATACCTGGATATACAGGGTGGCTCAACGTAGTAGAACGCGAAAATTAGGCCTATTTATACAGTTTATTAAATATCTAAAATTCGACACTGATATTTCTATAGTTAGTCGCTTATGCCGCTTAGATTTTTCTGCTTGTATTTTAGATTGTTGTATATCATTCTTACAAGAATGTTAAAAGTATGGCTCCATTCAGATATTGTTTTCAATTGGCATTCATTGAAAAAAGAACAAGATAAGACATTGGAAATAATATATAATTTTATAGATGAGGTATGTAGAATATTCATATACGAGGTAACAAAAATTGCCTCAAAGGATTGAGGATATATACAGACAACTAAAATATTGTTATTTTCACCGGTTTAACTTTTAGGCGATCATTGACTCTTGGATTAGAAGAAAAATTAACAAAAAGGAAGATCAATTTGTACCTATCATTGATACTATGACGGAATTTGTGGAGAATTTTCCAGATATGCTCAGTCCAGAAGATCTTAGGAGTCAATTAGTAACAATAATGGGCCCAGTAAGTCTAAATCTTGAACGTTCAATAATTGTATTATATCAAATGTTAAAACATGGTTTGGCTCGGCCAAAATTGGCCATCTGTTGGAATTCTCCAGAAGTTTAAAATTTCTTTAATTCTACCTAATTTTTAATTGGTTGTTTATGCCATCTTCAGAAGATGTTAAAATATTTTTCTTAATTTCAGTCGGAAGATACAATTTCAATAATAACTTCGTTTTCTATAGTCTGCTTCGGGATGTATCCAGATTATCAGGTACAAATTTAAAAAAAAAATTCATATTTATCAAAGATTATAATTTTTTCAAGGAAAAAGCAGCTGAAGAAATTCAAAAAGTGATTGGAAAAAAACCTCGAAACATCACCATCGAAGATACCTACAATTTAGTGTATTTAGATATGTGCGTCAAAGATGTGATGCGACTGTTTCCAATAGCTCCAATGATTTTAAGGAAAAACTCGGAAGATTATTGTTTAGGTATAGTAGAAGCCACAGGTATTGTGATGAAAGCGAGAACAGGCTCTCCTTTCAGAGTAGATCTTTATTGCTTTATGTCACTTTATCTATTGGGAAAAGTAGAATTCGATAGATGGCGCTCTGAAATGTCAATGTGATCTTAGCAACGAGTAAAACAAATCAGCTGCCGTAAAAGCCACTTGATATTTAAGTGATTTTATTTTGCTGTTTTAGTTATTTTCAGTGTGTGTTTTGTAAAACTTTTGCTTTTTCTTTGATTGTGCTTTAGTATTTTGTGTTGTTAAACTAAATTTTGACTCCTGATATTTTTATTTTTGGAGTAATAGATATGGTTGATATTAGTGAAAAGTACAACAAGCGTTCAATCAACTGTGTAGTTTTGGGTCTGATTTCGTGTTTTTATTTTATTTTTGATGTAGACATATCTACAAAAGTAGGGAAGGTACGTTTGTATTGAGTAATATTTTAAATCTTTAATACCTACAGACTTATTTTCTCTTTGATCTGCAATGAAAACAAAAAATATAATAACATAACCTCTTCCATAAAATCTTCTGATTATATAAGAATATTACCTCAGAAATGATGACAGTTGAGTTAAATGGAAAAACTCAGTTTCAAACTTGTCACTGACACAAAATTAAGCAAATAAAGTACGAATTTAGGGTTATTACCTTGACTTGGATATAATACGAAAACAATGCAAAACGAATTATTTTACTCGTTACAATTTTTTCCGCCAGAGGTCTCATTGAATTCTACTCCGCCCAATTGCTACTATTCATATAAAATCCACCAAGTTAGACAGAACTTGTTCAATTAATACTTTAACCACTGGTTTTTAGATAAATGGATTATACCCAAGGGCGCTGCTATAGCTGTACCTATTTATTTTTTACATAGAGATCCGGTATATTGGGAAAACCCGGAACATTTTTACCCCGATCATTTTCTACCAGATATGGTGAGGAAAAGACATCCATACGCTTACTTACCTTTCAGTGCTGGGCCAAGGGGATGTATCGGTAAGCAAATATAAGTTGAGACGATGTTAAAAAGAGCCCATTTTTGAAAATGTGGTCATAGTTGTAGAAACAACCACTAGATGGCTAGTGATGTTAATATGTAGATGTTATACATTTTTTTTATCTAATTCCGCTATCAAATGTGACACTTTAAGTCACTCCTTGACGTTAGGTACCATCACATTTTTCATAACCTTCATATATCAGTTATGTAAAAACTTTACGGAACTCAAGTTTCAACATAGAGATACCAATATACCAAAGAATAATTTATTAATTAGGTATTGTCAAAACTGACAATTATTTCAATATTTAAACTGACAATTACCCCATTATTTTTATTCAATAGTATTTTAAAATTTATAAACATTATTAAGGACATAGTTATTTTAAGTAAGTCAATTTTCTCGGTGAATACTTCATAGTAACGATACTTCTAACACTATTTGAATCCACTTTAATATTACCATTGTAATTGAAGATTTTATTAAATATTATAGAAGCGCAGAATTAGATAAAACGTTGTACGTAAACACGTTATGAAAAGAGCCACATTGTTCAACTCGCGTAATTTGCAGAACTCGCTAGCGCTCGTTTTAGCAAATATTACGCTTGTTGAACAATATCGCTCTTTTCATAACTAGTTAAGTAAATAACTATTATAATGTATGTGACATTCACTGAGGCATAAACGATCTAGTTTTATGAATAACGACTCGAATATGATGATAATGAGAAGATTGAACTCCAATATAATCTAACCTTGAATTTTTTTCCCGCACTACACGCCATCTATGATATAAAAATGAAACTAAAATTAGACATATTGATTAGTGTTATATGTTAAGTTAAAATCGTAGGAATTTCTAAACAAATTACTTGTTTTAGCGAAAACTATGTCAAATATCCAAATAAAATTAATATTAGCGAAATTTTTGCAATTGTATGAAGTAGAAGCCGACGGAAAAGTGCCTGATTTGAAGTTGAAAACTGACATATCAACACGACCCAAATATGGGTATAATTGTAGAATAAGAAGAAGAGTTTGGAAGATAAATTTATAATTTTTGTATTAGAAGTAAAAATACGAGTTTGAACGAAATATGGCATGTCTTAATATTGAGGAAATGACAAAATGGTACAAAAACATTCAGATTTTGATTTCCCTTCCTTCATTCCCTAATGTTATAAAAAAACCTCGAAAGCTGTGAAGCTGAAATATTATTGATCTAGCACTAAGTGTGAGTCTGACCCGCCCGGCAATTGCCGGATCCATTGGATATTCTTCAAAACTCGGAACCCATGTATGTATTTTGGAGTGACATTAACTGATACCTAAAATATCTATTGTGCCCCCTTACTTCTACTTAGTTTCTGAGGAGAGTCTCAGAAACTAGTAGTTCCTTTAGTCCTATTTCCCGGAGGAATTTTAGGATGTCTGCAGGCTTCAACTTAGGTAAATGTTCCTCTTCTATCCAGTAATCTCCCAGGTGCTGTGCTCTAGAATTCTGAAGTGCTGTGCAGTTGGAAAGTATGTGGATGGAGGTTTCTTCTTCTGAGCTTTTTCAGGTGCCCATTCAGGCGACAATATCCCGTTAGGATCCCTGTTAAAACTCTTAGCGCAGTTTTCTTAAACTTATGCATTCATTTATCTCAACAGGTTGTAGTCACCCAGAAGAGTCTTTGATTGTATAAGCCCTACTACATCTTTCCACTGGTCAGATCTCTTTTTCTCGGCTTTACCTATTTCTTGCAATATTACATTGGGTCTGATTCCGCAAAAGGGTTCAGGCCCCCAGAAAGGTATTTCAGTCCCTATCTTTGCTAGTTCATCTTCTATTTCATTTCCTTCCATTCCAGTGTGTCCTGGAATCCATAGTAAGGTGACTATATTGTTCTCGGAACTCATAGACTATAAGTCAAAATTCAGCGAGAATTTAATCCAAAATATCAGCTTTGACAACATTGCTTACAACTTGACGCATAATATTCGATCTTGTTCATTCAGTGGTGACACATTCAAATAAAACAAAATGTTAAGCTTCTATATCACTACATGTATCTTTATTTTACATAATTGAGATAAACTTGGCATCGACTACAGCTGATATTCAATCTTGATATGTAGAACTTTGGGCTCTATTGCTAACTTCTTCATTAAAACTAGGTATATCCAGAGTTAAAGGTTTGAACGTGCTTAATTCCCTTGACGTTTGACACTGATTCTCTTGTTTCTATAAACGTGTCATTAAAACAGGAATCTGTATTAAATTTCAAGCTACTTTACCTCAACACCATTATTAGAATGATAATAATCGTCCAGCAATGGCTTACATATCTTAATATTACTGTCGGAGCTGGAAATACTTTTTTCTGAAGAAGCCTTCGTCAATAAAAGAGTCGGTGATGATTTTTTGTCTGTAGTATTTTGAAAGGTACATTTAAGAGGTATGTACATATTTGACACATCTCCATTTTTGTTGTTGCTACCGCTAAAAATACTGTGTAGGAATTTATATCTTGAGCTTGATCTGTTAGATTTTAATTTGTGGTAAATTTCGTCCTCAGTTACCAGGGATACTTCTTGGTTATTGCTACTTGGCACCTAAAAGACATAAGTACGTAAATGGTTATTGAAAATATATTCGTAGTTGTAAAATTAACCGATAGATGGTACTGGCAACATTGATTCCGGCATGCGTGGTCAAAAAGATTCATGCATTATTCTACAACGACCATAGACACTATATATTCCATTGTGGTCAAGACATTTGCTTTGAATCACAAAGGGCCAGTTTCATAATGTTTTTAAAGGAACCTTAAAGCGTAAAAGGTCGTTTGTAGTGTTTCATAACCGAAAATTCACTATTAAAGCTTCCTTTAAATTAAATGTCAAATTTTTACAATTTTTGAAGCTTAAAAGGACTTTTAACAGACAGATGTCTACTCAGATTTTAAGTGTATTTTTTATAGTTTGGTTATTGCTAGTTCTGAACACGTTAAAGCATTAGAAATGAATCGCTGGTTAAGTTCAAGTTCTTCTTCCTCGAGCTCTTCGGAAGATGAAGGCAGCTGCTAATAATTAGTGAACATTTTAATAGATTAGTTTAAAAATATGTAGGTACTCAAGTATGTAGGCATTTAATAAAATTATGATGACATGTAAAATGTGAAATAATTTATTTAAAGAAATATTTACTAACTAATTAGAGATATAAATTAATATAATCAATGGGAACTCAAATCCTTTTCCGCTTTCATAATTTCTAAATCTAATAATCTCATCTTTTTTGTGTGTCCTTCTTCATCACGCATTGATGTTTATTACCTACCGTTATAAATGTAGACAATGAAAATACGGAAAGTGTTGTAGTAAATTCAAACCACCAAATAACCAAAAAGTAAACACAAATTCTGTCAAAAATCCGTCAAATTAAGAAGGAACCTGACGAGCAGTACAGACAACACAGTATATTCAAGCCTAAAAGGGGATTTTATCATGAGGACTCGTCCATACTATTTTGAAACTGACCGAAGTTTCAAGATATCCTTTAGTTAAATGCCCATTTAAGCAATGTTTATGAAACTGGCCCCAATTTTTTCAATTTAAAATAGGGATTAATGTATGTACACGCCATCTATGATATTACTAAAGAACGAAAATCTTTCAGATTAATGAAAACTTCTACGTAAAATATACGTACATTTATTTCCTAAAAGACGTCACAACACACATGTCTTTGAGTCCTTTTTAAGACTTTACCTGCAACGTATTTGAATTATTTTGACCTCTCTGAGGGGATTTTGAAATTTTATTAACATCCCCTATCATACATTTCGGATTAATCAGAAGAGAAGGTCGTCTACTACCGCATACAGATGGCGTTCTAGCTTGGATTTCTTGATTTAAATCGTGCGTGGTTTGTTTTTTTCTCCAGTAATTTTTCAAGACTTGTCTCAACGGTTTACTTTTAACTCCGTACAAAAATCCGTTTACCGGAACTGTAAACAGTAGAAGACTGGAAGATACAGTGTAAAAATTGGAGTCTAGAGCTTTTGTGCTGTCGCTAAAAAATAAATAGTCTTAGAATATGTTGTGCTGTCAAGAGTTGAAAGCATTTCTTACTTGTTATAAAACGTTTCTATGATAGCCTCCCATAAAATAACGAAGTAATATGGTAAATAAAGTAAAAAGAACGATCCGACTATTTGAAGTAGAGTATGTAGAGCGCTGTGGAACTTTGGACTAGTTGGAGGTGCCGCAACTCTTCCCAAGGACATAGATAGCGGATTCTTTTGGTGGGTTATAGCTACTTGCGCTGAAATTGCCACTTGGAAAATTGCAGAAGCTATTCTATGTCGGTGATACCGAGCTATGATAAATATCTAAGAAATTCATGTTCACGATGGTTATGAAAACATAGATTTAACCAATTCAGCTACTTACTCTTAAATTGCAAAATATGATGAAGAACGCTGGTAATAACAATGTAAAAATTGTGTAAACACTCGAGTACCATAAAATTCCTGTTCCTGTTGATATATCCGGGCGACACGCACCCAAACGTGGAATAAAAGTAAAAGGAGCTATTTCAAAAAAAGGTGGAGTACTCAAGATCAGTGATGCTGTCCAAACTACTCCTAAAGCTATCAAAACCTGCAAAATGATCATGTTATTTTCAATATAAAATGTACCGCGATACCATTTGCCCCAGCCGAGTATGCAGTCAGTATTACGAAGAGGCAGAGTTGCAAAGCATACTCTTCGTAATACTGATTGCATACTCGACTGGTGCAAATGGTATCTATAGATAGCGCACTATAAGAACGTATATTGCCCCAGTCGAGTATGCAATCAGTTTTACGGAGAGGCAAAGTTGCAAAGCATACTCTTCGTAATACTGATTGCATACTCATGTGGGGCAAATGGTATCTATAGAAAACTGACTGGAGATGCAGGTTTTCTGTGGTTCACCAAGTAAAGTGTTAATTCACATTCACTTGTCTATTTCAAGATTTACTTACTTTTTTGGACGTAATAATTCGATTGTAATGCAGAGGTACGCAAATGATATAAAACCTGTCACAATTTAACCCGCATATCGTCCAAACGGCCAAAGGTTGTAGTAAAGTAAAAATGAATCCATGTAATATACAGGGTGTCCCTGCTGACGGCCATTCTTTACCGTTCACTCCTGGTATGAAAAAAACTAAAAATAGCACTCCAATACAGATATCGATCGTACCTAAATGAAAAAGAAGAATATGGTTGGCCGATTTAATCTAAAAAAAACAAATTTAATGAGGTATATTAATCTGTCAATTACAGACGTTGGATTAACGTCAGAGTAAAAATAGATTTATATAACTTCGACTGAAGTTTGCTTGTGAATTCTCTGTTGGAAAATGTCAACTACAAACTCGGGTTTAAATCAATATCACTGACGGTCTGGAGATATAAATAAAATAGAATATTATAATATTCATTGCTGTAGGTACATTAAAACGAAATGGCCGCAGTAACTGGGAATTTTCATATTATTTAAAAGCTTTTCACGCCATAGGAACATGCTTAAGTAATATTATTAGTAATAAACAGATTAACCGAAACAGAAAGAGCATAAAACCAAAAGCAGCTCTAAAATTAATTACCATTCAGTCATAACAGGATTAGAGATTTTAAAATAAATTAGGTTGGAAATGGATAAAGTTTTCAAGAGAGAATAATTATAAGGTAAAGGTAGATACATGCAGGCAAAAATTGAAAATTAAGATTTAATGAAGGAAGACCAGCTGGCATACGTCAAGCCCTGACGAGCGGATAAATATCATACCAAATACCGACGTTGCCAAATTTCAAGAAAGTGACATTTAACCAATGTGGAAGGAAACACAGACCAGATATGGAGGAAATTGTTTATATTCTTCGAATTGTGTGTTAATTCTGATCTTTTCAATATATTATGCTTTGCGTCTAGTTTTCTCTCGTTATTTATTTGATTGATAAGCACATGTGAATATTTTTCTGAGAAATGGGAAGGGAAAATCATTGAGATTTATCGCTTCCCGGCCAACTGACACAGATCAAAGTGTAACTATTTATAAAAATATCAGAAAATAAGAAATAGAAAACTAAAAAAAAAAACAAGAAAACCCAGGCCCAAACCCGGTTGATTGAAGTGTAACTATGTAAAAAAATATCAGAAAATAGGAAATAAAAAATTTTAAAAATCCAGATCCATACCGGGTTTCGAACCTACGACTTCTGAGTTGGAAGCCCAGTATCCCATTAACTGTGTTAATCAGCTCACATTCAGTCACATCGAATAGAAGGTTAAAGGCTGCATAAACGCATGCGCACCTCAACATGCGGGGGAAAAACAACAGGGCTGTCAACATCGGTATGATATTTATCCGCTCCTCAAGCCCTGACCACAGATCACCTCTACTGGTGATTTGTGTTAAGAGGGGCCTCACAATTTAGACAGCTCAAAACAGTTGGCACCACTGACTTGCAAAAAAATTTAGGTCATTTTGTATGCAACAAATCTAAAGAATGCAGTAAAATATTAAGAGTTGAAATTTAAACATAATATAACTTGGACCTTTGTCTTGGGGATGAGGTATTTTGGTCAAGTATTATATTGTTATAAAAAAGATATGAGTCATCAAGTGATGGTGTGATGAAATTTCAATTCATTGTATTTTATGAGATTTTTTGCATGCCAAATTCTGCAAACGAACACTCCTGTACATTAGTTCAGCTGTTCCACCGTCTTGATGGACGGCGCTGTAAGGAACATCAATGACAGATGACAGATGAGCTTGTATTAGGTACATGTTTTTAAAATATTTTTATACTTCACAACAATATTTTTCGTAAACAAGTTTAATATTAATGAATATCAAGATAATAGTATCATACTATTATAAATATTGGGTTGTACACATATAAACGATGGCTAAAATGCTATAAAAAAGTAAGCTTGTATTTTCCATAATGTAGAAACATAAAATATGAGGTGAAACAAATTTATGCTGGCTTTGACCTTCTCTAATACTTTATTTTTATAAGAATAACCTCGAGACTGTCATATTGACCTATTTACTTACTTGTTTAGTCAAAATTATCACCATCAAAACATAACCATTTATTAGCAAACCAACTACTGTAGTTAATATTAGAAATATCGAAAAAAATATTGATTTCATGCCACTAAGTAGTCGCCATTAGGTGTTGTTTTTTTTTGGATTATTGATGAATCTGAAATTAAAATGAAACTGTCAAGGCTTAGAGCATTTTTCTAGGTAAAAGTAAAGAGAGGGATTTGAACTGGAATAAATGATTTTTATTTTAGTTCCATCCTTCTCTTACGAGTTTGTTTTTAATATCGGGGGAGGGGGAGTTCAAGAATGGTTTCCAGGTTAAAGGGGTTAAAGAAAATAAAAAGGATTAAAAGTACATACAATAACCCGGGTAGCAGTGGAAACAAGTATGGTAGCCAATATTTGCAACAATATGTAAATATTTGGTTGTGATGCCTTTTGGTCAATAAGTTAACAATAATATTTAAATAAAAGACATAAATTCCCTTGAAGCTGATTCCAATAAATCATAAGAACGTTGAATCGTTACATAAATAGAAGTAGGAAGGTCGCACGTAGGTACGAAGTCAAGTTCAGAGCGTGAAACAAACATAAATAGTATTATTTATATTTACTTATGACAAACTTGACTTGTCGTTTAAATATGCAAACGATAGTGTTTTAAGAACTATTAATATTAGTATTAATGTTAATGTGAATGTTAGAATATGAATATCACAAGTAGTATAATGTATAGTAGTAAGTTTAAGTAATAAATAGAACGTATCCCAGTGCTACAGGTAGTTGTTTTATTCCTGTAAGATGACCCTCCGAGTGACCAGCAGCACCATCAGTTGAGAGGCTGATCCACGTCGAATACCACCCCGTAACATTACATGGTCACACTTACATATGTATTGCTGTGGTATGTGTCGAAACACTCCAAACCTTTCAACATACAACCGCGGCTATAACTTTGCAATGTATCTAATAATTGGAATAAAATTTTTTTGTACCTATGCTTCTTGGTATTGGGCGCCAGATGCACGAAACGCATCGATTTTAAATTCCGAAAAATTATAATAATCCTCATTATTATTTAGCTTTATAAATTTTTTTTTTTCAATCTCAGGGCCGAAACTTGAGTTCATATAACGAGAAAATATTACTTTATTTAACAGGGTATCTTCTACTTTGAAAGAATTGAAAAAAATATTTTTGGACGCAACTATATCTTTTATTTTATTTTTTAAATTTCGATAATTTTAAATAACAATAAAATAGTTCATTGAAAACTACAACATTCTACCCTCTATATAAAAAATTTAACCATAGAAATACTAAATAAACTTTAAACTATAGAGTAATTCCGTGTAAGTATTAACAAAAAACAATACGAAAAATTTAAACCATAGAGCTGATACTTACACGTTATCTCTGTCAAAAAAACCAAAAGAATATCAGGAAGTAATTTATCAGAACTATCTATCAATAATATTGACACACGTCAAACACAACCTTGCTTAGAGCTACAATTCAAATTAGGTACACATGTACCTACCACGAATAATAAATATTTAAAAAACTAAATTTAATGTCACTAAAATTATTCACGTTAATATTACTTTTGCAAGAATTATCAATTTAAGTGTTGCTTCAAATTTTATTAAATTGAATTGAATATATTTCTTCCAATGCAAAATTCAAATTTAACAAATGTTCCTTTTTTTCATCAAATGACGTAAATATTCACTTTTATATTTTTATTTAGATAAAATGTTACCTTCTTCAACTGCTTAAAGCTATGATTTATTGGAGATCATAGCAAATCACTACGGTATTTCTCCTTCGGGATCCTATTTATACTTTAACCATCAATACATGCAATATTTACTATGTTTTTGTCTTTACTAACTGCCATAAATGGATTAATCGATTAATTCTTCTGGTTTTTCTTTCTATTTTGAAAAAGCCAATTTAAATGTGAGAGTCTGACATGAAATTTTTTAAACTTCGTTGTTTTTATGGAAATTTTATACTGACTTTTTATTATTGTCACCTCTGACAGCTTTTTCTAACCCTTGGTAGTATTTCTGTCAGACGGAGCGAAAACGATTTGATGCTTCCTATATCAGTGACAAATTCAGACTAAATTGTTAAAAACTTGTGAATATCTATGACAACAGTCACTTTTGAAGGATATTTTGACATATTTCAAATTAAATTTCATTTAAATTGGTATTTTCACCCTTTAAAATCTAAATTGTACAACTATTTTATGCTAAAAAACTTTATATAGAAGTTCTAAAAAATCACTTTCCTTTTCATCTAATACTTCCTTATTATTAATTTTATCTATAAAATTCAATTAATGTGAAATGTCTTAAACTATTTACCATAAATGGTATAGATAAATTTCTGTTATACAGAGGTTGTTTGCTGCCCATTATAGATACCACAGCAGTATATTGAAAAATTATTAGCCTAGAATAGAACCAAACAAAAAAATAAATGTCGAAATATAAATATTCTCCTCTTAATTGGATACGTTTATTACAGCGAACCAGCAAAGTCTCTAGACTTTTCAAAAAAAATGTTTTCCGCAAATCGCTAGGAAATTTTGACATTCCTGTCAAAATTTCTTGAAGAAAAAGTCAGGACTTCCTTACTACAAGGAAATGTCATTTCCTTACTGTAAGGAAATGATATTTCCGTACAGTTGTTAGTGTTCTACATAAATGATTGAAAACACATTGCTTATAAGGAATTAATTTATATTTTGAAAACATCAAGTCATTGCTGAATACATTTTTAAGATCAATTTGTTATATTTACAGTAATTTGACAGTTAGTACAATTATTGAACATTGGAGGAACACTCTTAGAACTATGAGAAACATTATGGACAACATGCAGGGTGGTAGGGTCATTTTGTTGAATATTTTGTACTGTGAAAATTTTATTTGCCACCTCAACCTTATTGTTATAAGCGATTCTTCGATATATCCAACGTTTGTTCAGCAACGTTTGATGACTTCCATCCGCCATGCCTCTTTAAACTAGTTATGTCGGCACCAGAGTCAACCAATATTGTTGCAGAAGACCGACGAAAGCAGTGACCAGTATATTCTGTCGGATTTACCAAGTTCAAATAAGTAGCAACTATTTTGGGCATTTTTCTAAATTGATGAATTCCTACCACTTGTCTACAACCCTTGCCGCTTTGATATTTAAAGAAAAATCGGTCACTGTTCATATTTTCTGGTCTTAACGAAACATACTTTTGATAAACATTCAAGTAGATCTGATTAATTACAAATTATCTTGGTTTGTTGGTTTTCGAATCAGGTATGCTGATTAAAAGCTTAGATTCTAAGTCTTCTATATCGTGTACAGTCATTCGGACTAACTCATCCATTCTACAGGCCCCAGAAATACATACCAAATATTACAGCCACCTAAAAAATAAATGAAGCTATAATCTAAATAGAAATTGAAACCTTGTAAATTACCTTAATCATTAAATTTTCTTTATCTGGAGCTTCCTGGATAAATTTTTCAATTTCTTCCTTCATTAAAATCTTAGATTTCTTTGCCCTATAACCTTGAGCTTGCCGTTTCAATAAAGAACGAAGTTTTGAGTATGTAGATATATCTACATTGTGTTTAAGTGCAAGGGTTGACTTCAGCATTGAATAATTGGTCCATAATGTTGAAGATTTCATCTTTAAACAAAGGTCTAGGAAGTATGCCATTACAACATTTTCTGAGAAAGAACTCGTATTTTTACTCATGCGATAATCCATAAAACGTCTGTATGCATTTTCGTACTTTTCTCTTGATTTCTTTGGCAATAATTCTAATGAAGCAGTATTCACTGCCTCAACCAGCTCTGGAGGAGTCCCAGGAATGGAAATTTCATCATCACTACAGACAGTTTCACAATCGGTGGTTAACTCCTAGGGTCAAGTAACCTTGACCGAAACTTTAACCCTCACTTTAACCAGGGACATGTTTCACAATCATTATTCATCTGCAGGTAAGGTAAAAATGACTGTTCATTAATTTTTGTTGCGTTGGTATGAAATCCAACACTGATTTTCATGTTTCATGTCAATTGAAACAAAAAAGTTGTGTGGTTATGTTTATTTTATGTCTAAGTGACGACAAATTTTTGAATAAAATAGTGCTTCAAATTTAATTATGGAAACACAAATAAGTAAGAGATGTTCCAACTTTTCTAAAGAAGAGGAGCATCTATTGGTTTCTTTAGTGAGTAAATATAAGTACATAATAGAATCTAAAGAAACCAATGCGGTGACCTGGAAGATTTCTTCTGAGAGCCTTTCTATAGTTCTCTTGGACAAACTAAATCTACAGAAAAAATCGTAATTGTCGAATTCCTCAAAATAATCGGATCTAGGCCTTATCATTTTTGGTCTTCTTGGTTCCTCATCACTACTATATGCATTTACCTCATAATAGTTCATTTTCCACTCAAAAAAATATGCTAACAGTTACCACGTTTTGTGACAGATACGTGACAGATACAGCAATAGCTTTAATTGTTAGGTTAGAATCCCCAGGTTATTATTATTACCACTAGATTTTCTGGTGGTTAAATATTCTGAGAGTTAACCATAACTTGAACCCTTTACTGAACAATGTGAAACACTTGTTTTGAGGTAACCAAGGGTTATTTGTTAACCTCAGGATAACTTGACATTGTGAAACCGGGCCTTATCATTTTACTTTCGAGAACACCAGCAATTAAGTTTATAAGCGTCAAGTTTGACAATTCAACCTCAATACGTTTCCATAGTAACCCAAGTAATTTTATTAGGAATTTCAAAGCACCATTTATTTGGGAATAAAATTATCGCGTTTTTTTTTTAAATCAATCAATATCTGTCGAATTTTAAACGATTTGCGGAAAAATAATATGTTTACCTCGTAGGAAAAGCCACATTCCTGGACTCTGTGTTGCTAAGTCTCGGCTTGCGCCTCGACTTAGCAATCTTCACAGTCGTCCAGGAATGTTAAGCTTTTCCTACCCGGTAAACAATGTACTATTCTTCTTGCTCTGCAAACCAAACGTTTTTTTTCAGTTGAGGAAAGAGATGATAGTCGGATGGAGCCAAATCTGGTGAATAAGGGGGGTGTTCTAGTAATTCAAACCTTATATCACGAATTTTTTGCATGGCAACATGAGATTTGTGTGCAGGGGCGTTGTCATGCAAAAACAAAACACCTTTGGGTAGCTTTCCGCGTCTTCTCTTTAATTTTTTCCGTAGAGTGGTCAGTAATGTCGAATAGTAATCTCCGGTTATTGTTCTACCCTTATCCAAAAGATCAATCATGATTACTCCATGGCAATCCCAAAAAACTGAAGCAAGAACTTTTCCAGCAGATTTTTGGACACGAAACTTCTTAGGTCTTGGAGAGGACGAAGGACATTGATCACCAAGGGTATTGAGCATATCTTCGTAAATCTGCTTACCTCTTAACTCTTTTAAATACAGGTACTTGATAATGGCTCGATACTCCAATTTTTCGATCTTCGCAATTTCGGTGGACATCTTTTTTGTTTTAATTTATTTTCACACACCAGATAGTCAATTTCAAGGGGCAGTATGAACCCCCAAAACCCTCCCCATTGATACGCTCGTGTCCTCTAATATCAATAATTACAACGCCTCTGCATATTTTCAATAAGGTCGTTGAAGTAGAATTGATCGATTTTTCTCCAAATTTGGGGTAAAAGCAGTCCAAGTTGTTGGAGCTTTTGTGGGGAGGTTCATGATTCATGTGGATGAAAAAATTGCGATTTTTTGCCATCATTTCCTCCTACATTATACTTGATATATCTCCAACAGGTTAGGAAGGAAAATAAATTCACTTAACTATATTACCTATAACTGATGATTTATTTTCGAAAGTGAATTATACTCTTTTCGGGATCGATGTGACCTTGGCTGGATAAACCTTTGAATATTTCAATAATGTTAGTTACAATCGATTTTTAGACATGCCATATTTTTATGGTTTTTTTTTCATACTCAAATAACTAAATTAATGATAGACATCAATAAGGATGTAACAAGTTAATTCCAGTAAGAAATACGGGGGTAAGTTGAAAAGAGGCGAATATAATTTTTTTAAATTGCTTTAATCTAACCTGAAAGAGCCTAAAATATTGGAGGAAGGAGAATGTAGATTTTGTTGTATAGAAGAAGAAGAAGCCTCCATCCATATGACTTGGAAAGAATGCCATTCAATGGCACACAGACGGCTCAAAAGCAATAGAAGGAACTGGAATAGAAGTGTTCGGGCCAGGAACCAAACACTATGAAAGCTTGGGAAAAACCCAAAGTATTTTTCGAGCGTAAACCCACGCCATATGAAAGTGCGCCCAGTACAATATTGATTAAGGATACAGAAGACAAAGGATTATCATAATGTCGGATAGTCAAGCAGCCATTAAAGCACTGAGCTCTTGTGTAATCAGTTCCAAAATGGTGTGGGAATGCCTAGACAAACTCAATGAACTGGGCGAGAACAAAATAGTCTTACTTTGGATTCCAGGACACACTGGAATAGAAGGAATTGAAATAACAGATGAACTAGTAAAAAGGGGGACTGAAATACCTTTCTGGGGGCCTGAACCCTTTTGCGGAATCAGCCTCAATGTAATATTGGAAGAAATAGGTAAAGCCGAGAAAAAGAGAAGATCTGACCGTTGGAAAGATCTAGTAGGGCTTATACAATCCAAAACTCTTCTGGGTGACTACAACCCGTTGAGATCAAATGAATGCATAAGTCAAAGTAAAACTGCACTAAGAGTTTTAACAGGGATCCTAGCGAAACATTGTCGCCTGAATGGGCACCTGAAAAAGCTCAAAAGATTTTGTGGCATGGAGAATAAACCTCCATCTACATACTTTCCAACTGCACAGCACTTCAGAATCCTAGAGCACAGCACCTGAGAGATTACTGGATAGAAGAGGAACATTTACCTAAGTTGAAGCCTGCAGATATCCTAAAATTCCTCCGGGAAATAGGACTAAAGGAGCTACTAGTTTCTGAGACTCTCCTCAGAAATTTAATTAGAAGTAAGGGGACACAATAGATCTTTTAGGTCTCAGTGAATGTCACCCCAAAATACATACATACATACAGAGAGAGTTTTATAGAATTATAGATTCTTCTACTGCTTTAACAATTTACTATTCTTTGCACATTTGCTATGGTCTGCCTTTCCGGAGGTCTTGTAGTTTGCACATCTTCAAATGTATCTTCAAATTACAAATTCAGAAATGTTTAACATATAATTTAAAAACTCCATTAAAGCTCTCATAAAATTGATATAAGTCGATATAATTTGAAATATATTGAAGACTTCAAGGCTTCAAGCGAATGCTTTGACTCAGATCGTCAAATATCCTTTCTAAATAAATGAGAACAATAACTGGGGAATGTTTGCTTTAAGGAAATTATTAATTTGTTTTATACAATATTATCGTTGTTTTCACGAGTTCAGTGTTTTATACCGGGTGATTCATCATCAAGGGTGGCAGCCGGAAATAGAATTTGAGGAGAAAAGTTTTATGAGAAAATAAAATGATCAAAAATATCCATAGTAGACAAGCCCTATTAGCCTTGAGCAGACAACGTGTTATATCGGGGCTAGTACTAGAGTGCCACCAAGATTTAGCTAACGCCTCGGCAGATAACAATATTATCCTGAGGTGGGTTAAAGGGCACGAAAGGAGTAAAGGTAATCGCATTTCCGATTCTTTAGCCAGGGAAGCGGATGGACTAAAAATTTTAGGATCCAGTGACACCTACGGCCTTCGACAATTGCCAAACAGACTAGCCAAACATTACACCCATGCTTAATCCCCTAAGAGATAGGATGAATCAAAGGATGCACTCTTGCCAGGATCACCCTGGGAAGCTGGCACCTAGGAAATATTTGACGATAACCAGGAAAAACCTACGTTTAACAGTAGGATTTCTGACTGGCCACTGTATACTAAGGAAACACCTCCATACTATGGGGCTAGTGGACACACCTCTAAGCAGGATGTGTGAACAGGAAGATGGAACATTCAGGTATGTCTTATGCGAGTGTCCGGAGTAATTGTCAAGGATAGGATGGACGATGAACTGGGAGGACAACTCCTCGGGAGAATGTACAATGGGTCACATGTACACTAAGTGCTGTGAGCCGACACTCACCCTCCCTACTCTACAGATCCATAATGTTTTGCAAGGTGGTCACTTACAAAACATTTTCCAATTTAGGTTGGTAAAAAATATAAATTTTAGAAGCTGTCCTTATTCCACAGCCTTTATTGATGTTATTTTTCTGTATCTCTTATTCTAAATTGGTGGGGATAGGTGTTTTTCGTGGATATAAAAAAGGACTGTAACTTCCATCCACCTGATCCGATTTCCAAAAATATATGCTATGCATAGAGCATTGAAGAGTTTCCAGAAACAAATACTTTCAATTTTTCAATAGGCAACTAGAGGGAGTTATGTAACACATCTGGTTATACGCTCATAAAACAACACCTTATCGCTATAACTATTCGCTATAAATATTTTTTTTGTTTTTTGGGCGATGTATTTTCTTCTTGTAGGGCTAATAATCTATCCAGAACACTTCAGTAAAAAGGAAATTTTCCGAAATTACCCGATTCGCGAAATACCGTTTTTTTATTAAATAACATTGCACACATTCATGAAAACAGTTTAGTAACTTTAAAACTTAGAGAAAAATAGTATGGAAGTGGTCACCTATCAGCCCAGAATTAAATCCGGTTGATTATTCAATTTGGGGAACAATCGAGCAGCTCAAAGAAAGAATGCAGTTTGTTTGCTACAATTTTGAGCAGGGTGCAGTAAATGGGGTGCATCAATTTATGGCGCAGACGACTTCAAGAAGTGGTAAACAATAATGGTGGCCACATTCATAATATTTTACTCTAAGTTTTAAAGTTACTGAACTGTTTTCATGAATGTGTTATTTGTTTAAATGTTATTTAATAAAAAAATGGTATTTCTCGAATCCAGTAATTTCGGAAAATTTCCTTTTTACTGAACTGTGAAACCAAATTGTTGTTTTATTACACTATTTAAAGTTGAGCGCCAATGAAACAAAAGTTGCTCAATTTCGCTGATGAAATTATGATGTTGAATGACGTAAAAAAAAATTTAAAGTGAATAATGCAGATTCTTGCCTAACTAACCAATAAATTTGGAGGTTCACAGGGCTTTGTTACCTTATTGATCTAAAGAAAAAAATTATTTTTTTAGCAAAACTAGAAAAAAAAGAGAAAGCAATTTTAGGGCGCCACTAATTCAAATTTAATGGTCAGCTAACTTTTATCTGTTTAAAAAGAGAAGAACTTAAAGTTTCTGCATAGTAAATAAAACTAACTGAGTAAAAAAAATGTATATGATTACAGTATTGAAATCACAAAAAAGATGGGTTAGTAGCAAATACAACAAAAAAATACTTAGCACAATAACACAGTTGTTTGAAGTAGACGATGATGTTGATGATGTAGCTGTCTATGTAGGTACTATGGATTGTCTGTAGGAACGGTATTTGGGAAACTTTTTAGTTTAACAGGAACTGTGACCCAGAGGCTTGTTTGCCACTCAGGAATCTATGATCAAGAACAATTGCTCGTCAAACCAGAACCTGTGCCCCAGAAACAGTCAGACTCTCCAGAAACTGTTTTATGTGCAAGGAAACAAATTTATTGGTTAGTTAGGCAAGAACCTGCATTATTCACATTAAATTTTTTTTACGTCATTCAACATCATAATTTCATCAGCGAAATTGAGCAACTTTTGTTTCATTGGCGCTCAACTTTAAATAGTGTAGATAGATAGATAGATTTATTGTGTCTAAGATAAATCTTTTCACAAGGATTCGGTACAAAATATAAAGTAAAGAATTAACATAATTAAAGATACAATATGACATAGACATAGTTAATACAAAAATAAAAGTATAAAATATCTGTGTATTTGATGGTAATGTCAATCATTCACCATGTGCAAATGCTCGCAGCTTTATGATACTAATAATGCTATGAGCTAATTCAGTTAGTTTAAAAAATCCATTTTGTGTATTATTAGTGTTAAGATAGTGTACTAGGTCATCAATATTATGAACATTGTGAAAAAAGCTATTTTTTCTTAGAGGGCTGTAAATGGGACATTCAAAAAGCATATGATGTAATGACTCCAGGGAATCCATATTACAGACAGTGCAATTATCAGTGCTGTTGATTATATAAAAATTTCCTCTAAAAGACAATTTTAAAAATGTTTTACTACACGTTCTAAGTTGCGCTATTATTCTGGTTATATAGATGTGAGCGGGTATTTGCAAATAACTGTTATTTTCACCAACTAGTAAGTGTGAGTATAGTAAAGAGTAACTAGAAGCAACCTTTTTGTTCATGTCACTATCAAGCAGGCGTTTTCGCAATTTGTCTAGAATAAGTCTATCTAAACTGCGTACATTTGTACTTAAATAATTTCCCCATAGACACTCACATTACGCATAAATAAACAATTCTTTAAGTTGCGTCACCCAATTATACTTTGAATTATTATCAGATTCTAACTGAGCAAGTCGATTGAAGCAAATTTTTGAAAGTCTTGAAGAGTCCATTTCTTTCAGCTTGTTCATCCAAAGTAAGGCATGTTTGAAAACAACCATTGACAAATGATCGGAACATGTTTCCAAGCGTACAATGTAGTCTGGGGTATTCTTTGACAGACTTAGAAGTTTTTTGAAAAAGTTTACCTGTACGCGCTCTATAATATCAGTGTAACGTAGACCCCATATACCAATTCCAAAGGAAAGAGAAGATAAAATAATTGAATCCGTGATTCCCAAGTATTCATTTTTGACCGACACATTATATCCATTACTGCTCCAATAGCCCGATTAGCTTTGATTTTAGAATTCTTAGCCATGGTGCAAAACAAGGCTGTGGAGGAGAAATCAACACCCAAGTAGGTAAACTGCTTTACTGTTTCCAGACAATATCCACTATAATGAAATTTTTTGTTGTAATTATGTACATGGCCACTTTTTGCGAATATCATTACTTTGGTTTTATCGGTATTGACTGCAAGTTTGTTATCAAAGCAATAAGACTCGAGTACCTTTAGTTTTCGCTCTATATCGATTGGAGAGTCGCCAAGAATAACTATATCATCTGCGTATTGAAGCATTAATACGTCTTTGTTGCCGTCAATAGCAAGTCCATTCAGATTTTTTGAACGAAAATAATCTTCAATGTCAGATATGAAAATAGAAAAAATTAGGGGACTAAGTGATTCTCCCTGCAAGACACCTTCCGAGATGTTGTATTTTTTACTGTATGAGTTTTGTTGCTTGATTGAGAATGTTGCGTTATCGTATATCTGTTTTAGAATTCGAATGTGTTTAGAACTAATCCCAAATTTATAAAGTTTCAACCAAAGAAGTTTATGATTAATACTGTCAAATGCTCTTTTGAAGTCCACAAAGACAGCGAACACTTTTCTGCGCTGGAGTCTAAGAGTGATTTGCAAGATCGAGGTTAAAATGAAAATATTATCTAAACAGCCTCTGTCTTTTCGAAAGCCATATTGTGTTTCTGGAAGTATAGAGTGATCTTCACACCAGCTGGACAGACGATTTAGTAAAATAAGTGTGAATACTTTAACACAGCAATTGATTAGCGATATACCGCGATAGTTGTTTGGATCATCTAGGGGTCCTTTCTTGTGAAGCATTGTTAGAATTGTGTCACACCAGCCAAGCGGAACTTTTTCCGATTCTAATATTTTATTATATAAGTGACACATGTACAAGCGCCAATTTTGTGGTAAGTGTTTCAGAAACTCATAGGTTATGCCATCCCTACCAGGAGCCTTACCATCTTTACACAACAACAGGGATTGATCAAGTTCTGAGAGTGTTATGGGTGAATCCAGAAACTCATTTCCCACGCCAAAAAAACTGAAATCAAATTCAACCTTAATTGTAGTTAAGTGATCGTAAAATGACTCCCACTTTAAATAGTGTAATAAAACAACAATTTGGTTTCACACTTCAGTAAAAAGGAAATTTTCCGACATTACCGGATTCGCGGAATACCATTTTTTTTATTAAATAATATTTTAACAAATATCACATTTATGAAAACAGTTCAGTAACTTTAAAACTTAGAGTTAAATATTATGAATGTGGACACCATTATTGTTTACTACTTCTTGAAGTCGTTTGCGCCATAAAATGATAGCCCCATTTATTGCACCCTGTTCAAAATTGTTGCAAACAAACTGCATTCTTTCTTTGAGCTGCTCGATTGTTTCAAATTGTTGTCCCTCATACAAATTTTGTTCGAAAATTCCCCAAATTGAATAATCAACCGGATTTAATTCTGGGCTGTTAGGTGGCCACATTCATAATATTTTTTTCTAAGTTCTAAAGTTACTAAACTGTTTTCATAAATATGTTATTTGTTAAAATTTTATTTAATAAAAAAATGGTATTTCGCTAATCCGGTAATTTCGGAGAATTTCCTTTTTACTGAAGTGTTCTGGATAGTTGATCTACCGAAAAAGCATATTGGTACAATTTTAGCTAAAGCAGTTTTCATTTGCAACGAGCTCAAATGCACCGTTATATAATTTTTTATATAAGTCCGACCCTGTACATTATTTTTGCTTCCAAATTTACAGTCATGTTGAGGACATGTTAGGTTATTAGCCCTGCAAAAAGAAAATGAATCGCTCAAAAAACAAAAAAAATATTTTCAATTAAAAAATGTACCCCGTTATTTCGGCCCACAGTGTAGTTCTGAACTGCTCCATTTTACGACATCAAATAAAGAATGTTTTGTTCCTTTTTACCCACATTTGTTTTTCCTAATAATAAAGCGGCACGTACTGCCATACATATTGTTTGCTGTTCGAGATATTTCAGTGCCTTGTTCGAATTAAATCCATTTCAAAGGATCATTTAATATAAGTTTCGGAATTTTCACAAGATCAACATCCAATGGAGTTAAATCTATTAAATACAAATCCTTTTTGAGTAAAATCACTAAACCGAAACAAAGTCCTTTTATGCGCGTTATAAAAACTCTTTTATGTCCTTTATAAGAGAAAATGGAAAATAAAGGACTCTGATGGAATTGAAGTTGCAAGAAAATGTCTTAAATATCAATAAAATTTTCAGCGTTTCGGATAATATTAACAATAATGATAAAAAAACAGTTTCATTAAGATCAAAATTAGTTTTTGGAATATTACAGCGTAATGTATACAGGATGGACCACTCATAATTGATATTAAAGGGATGAAATACTTTGGTCAAACTTAAAAAATCGTTCAGTTTAGAAAACTGTTCAAGAAGAGCCCTCTATTTGGGAGAAATTTAACAAAAATTCAACAGATTTACATGCTGTTTATACAGGGTGATTCATAAGTAATGGGCCAACTGAGGTACAGGATGTTAAAGCGAAAAAAATAAAATAGATTTTTGTTAATAGATCAGCAACTTTTCTACATAATGACTTGAAAATTGGGTATGAACTAGTTTTTGTAAGGGTAAACAAGAATGTGTGAGAGGATTTGAGTTAACTCGTAGATGTCGCCACATGCGCCATATGAATTACTTAGATGAAATCAGCTACAAATTTTGTATCGCTCATTATTTTACAACTTACCTATTTAATTTGTATAGCCCCATAATTTCTGTAGGAAAAAGCTATACTTCTTTGATCTTCAAAATATCAACGATTTTCGAGATATTTGAATTTTACTAATTCACTACAATACATTTCACGGTGGTCGACCACCACCAACTAACAGAGTCGGCTGTTAAGTACCTAATTTCCTTTATAACAAATCTAATTTTTCAAATGGACTTAGGGAGTGTTATAATAGCGTTGGGTCCAAATTGAATTTTACGAAAAAGAAAGATACTAATATTTTTTTAAAACAGTTTTCGAAGCAATGTACCAGTGTTTAATGTACAAAAAAAAGTAGTATGATATAAAAATAGCTGTACCCGATATCGACCTGTCATATATAATACGAAGACATCGATAGCACAGAGGCGTATCGGAAAAATATTTATTTATTTTTATTTGCAAATATCCGTAAACGTTCGTCTGCAACTATTATACACTGTTGAATGATGAAATATCGAGTTTCACAAAAGATTTCATATCAACGGCTGCTAAAGCCCCCATCTTCTTCACTACACTGTTGAAAAAATCAACGAAATAGTGAACTCCACAAGATATGTTGTAGCTTCTCTACGTATCATAGAAATTTGATGAACATTTTACTCTAATGACCAAATCAAACATTATATATTAACGGCTGCTAAAGCCGCCGCAATCTACACTGTTGAAAAATATAGAAATATTAAATTTCACAAAAAATGTTTGTAGATTCTTTTCGCATTATAGAAATTTGATTAGAATTTTTCTGAGTACTCTAATAACCAAATCAAACATTATACATATAACAACGGCTGCTAAGGTTGCCGCAATATACACTGTTAAAAAAATAACGAAGTATTAAATTTCACAAAAAAATGTTAGTAGATTCTATTCGCATTATAGAAATTTGATGAGCATTTTTCTGAGTACTTTAATGACCAAATCAAACATTCTATAACAACGGCTGCTATACTGTTAAAAAAATAACTAATATTAAATTTATAAAAAATATTTGTAGATTCTGCTCGCATTATGGAAATTTGATTAACATTTTTCTAGTATTCTAATAACCTAATCAAACGGCTGCTAATGCCGCCGCAATCTACACTGTTAAAAAAATAACGAAATATTAAATATCTCAAGAAATGCTCCCTTATCCAAACCGAATACGTCGTAAAACATTTTGGTACTTTTTTTTTACTCACCAAGCTCATTATTTTTCATGTCAAATAAAAAAAATCTATTATTTTTTAAATATCTACATATATTTGAAAATCTCATTCAACTTTCTATGTGTATTTTGTGTAAAAAATTAGATTACTAAAAATCTCTTACCTACGTAAACAAAAATAGTTCAATCCATATTGAAGCGGAAGTCAAAATCGAGGGCACTTCACAATACCTCCAACTGTAAGTCGCTTCCACGGTGATACACCAGATGCGGAGAATTAATGGAAAGAGTATTGGAGAATTTAATGTTTATCCATTGGTCGTGGCGCGGTTGTTGAGCGCATGGAAATTTCAGTGTTCCCATCATGTTCAGGGTTACAAGAAAATATTTTCACGTGTTTGTTATCTATTTATAATTTAATTTGTTGGTCCAGGACAAAGTAGCTGGACCTTCAAGGACAAGGATAATACCTTGGCTCAACAATTTGTGGGATTCATCTTTCTTATGATATTGTTAGTGGATATATGGAGACGTGGTTGGTACCTTCACGTACATATGTTAGTGAAAATATTCTGCCTTTTGCTTCAATAAAGTTACGAGGGGATCAAAAATATTTATTAATGTCTTCGTTGCTTTTCTTTGATTTGGCGTTGGCTCCGTATCTCCCCCTTAGATTTTTCAAGCTCTAGTGGGTTGAAATGAATTATAGGCCAGTCAGTAGGAGTCATTTTAGACCAAAAGTACAAGTAATTAGCAGTACGGCTGATTTTTTTTAAAAGTACCTTGAAGTATGTAGATTAATATAAAAAAAAGTTTACCAGTCAATCGATTTCCCAAATTAGGAAAAAAAATCAAAAAACTTTTTTTCCCGCAATTTTTCAATAATTCACGCTGGGAGGAAGGTGGAGAAGAATAAAAAAACCACCATGTAGGGAGGTGTTTTGCAATAAAAAAAGAAATAATTATTGGAATACATTTATTACTTACATTTTATTCTATATCCGACTCGGAAGAGGAAGAATCGTTGTTGACATTAATAATAATAGGGTCGATTAAATCATCACAAATATTGTCAATTTTCCACATATTTGCCTCTACTTTTATAACATGCTCGATACAGTTTGTCCAATTTTCCTTACTAACATGACTTACAGCACTCTCAAACAATTTCACAACATCGTTTATTTTAAAAGTAGTATTTTTTTTTCCAACTTCCCCCTTTACCTGAGCCCATATTAATTCTATGGGATTAAGTTCACAATGATAAGGGGGAAGTCGAAGAACTGATATACCACGAGAAGAAGCCATTTCTTCTACAATGTAGGTTTTGTATTTATTCTTGTTCATTTTTGCAATTCTGTAAAGTTCTTTCCTTAGTGGATCTTTTGGAAACTTAATATTTTTCGAAATAAGCCACTCCAAAAGCTCTGCTTTACGCCAACGACTTGTGGGCAATGCTTCTCGTAACCGTGAATGGTAACTTGCGTTGTCCATAACAATAACAGCCCCTTTTGGAATCAGATCCAACATTTGAACAAACCATTCCTCGAAGACATCCCCATTCATATCTTCGTGATAGTCCCCCGTGCGTTTTGAAATAAAAGTTAATAATCCACCATCAACAAAACCTTCAGAACTTCCAACATGGACAATGATAAGTCTTTTCCCTTTTCCAGATGGTGGCTGCAAACCTAACGACAAACCTTCCACGAATGCCTGCCTTCCGCTTTTAATGTTTTCATCTTGCCAAGATTTGGAAACTGTATATCCAGCATTTATACACACATATATACAAAAATATATAAAATAATTATTGTTACAGATTGGTTTGTTTTCTATTATGAATAAACTGTGTTGCCTTTCTTTATCAAACTTACTAAAATTTATGTACCTCTATCACTTTTTTTTATTAAAATTAGTACATCCCGTTACCTCTGACCTAAATCGTATATTCTTTAGCATAGCTGCAACTCATTCGTTTAATACAAAATGTACCTTACGGTATACCCTCTTAAAATATATTTTGGTACGTCTATGAAATCTACTTAAATGAATGATTTATTACTCCTCGTACTTTCTGTACAGACAATCTAATATTTCGCGTTTTGTTTAAAAAACAAAATGGCGGACACATCCAAACTTTACCAAACTTTAAAACTGACTGGAAATTTTTTGTTTCGCACTTTATATGTTTGCGAATTATTTTACGAAAGTTCAGACATTTGTGAATGTAACGAGAGGTCAAACATAGAAATCGGTCAAAAATTGTCTGATGTATGGCTCGAAAGAAGCAAAATAACATACTTGTTTTTTTCGAGTTTGGATGTGTCCGCCATTTTGTTTTTTAAACAAAACGCGAAATATTAGATTAGTAGTGTGTCTTGATCAATTATCTTTTAAACAAAACCGACATCAATAAAATCGACCTATAAATAAAAAAAATATCAATAAAAAAGGAAATTCCGTTTTTTTTTGACAACCCTATATATTAATCATCTTTTATACATTTTCACTATATACATTTTGTTCGTTGAATATTTATCTTTATATTACATGAGTATCAAATTTCATTTTGAAAAAATAAAGAAGATTCCTACAAGAATCTATAAAAATTGCTATTTTCGCATATAATACAAAAAAATCATTGAATCTAAAAATGTATGTGAATTAATTAATTTTGTAATTATATAACCTTGATCTTAGAAGTTTCCCCAACATTTCTACGCAAACCCCATTAAAATTACTCCAGTTTTATCAAAGTTACAGTATTTAATACCTACATATATTTTCTTGTAAATTCAAGATTCCTAAAATTTACAAAATAATGAAAAGTGCCGTAGTTCGTAATTGGGAAAAATTAATTATCCGTAAATTTTATCTATGGAACAGACCTCCTAAATAACAGTTTCCATCCCTCGGAAAATTGTTTCAATTCTACCTTATTATATAACATATTTTTTAATGAGATACTTGGTTTTTTATTAGAATATAATATTTATATTATATATGAGTAATTTGCTAAAAATGATTATGTGCTGACAAAAAAAAATGCCGACACTTTCCTCTTTAAAATGCCGTATTACTAGTATATTATTAAACGAGCAATTTATG
>CAJUYI010000090.1:121541-155309 GCA_910591695.1 Galerucella pusilla
TACAACGTTGCCAGAGCTTTAAGAAGCCCATAACAAATTTGGAAAAGCGTTCTCTTTTAATATTCATGAATTGGAAAATAATGTTAATAAATCCAAGGAAACAAGCACATTATAAAATTAACGTTCAATCATATTTTTAATATTGTTAATAATAAAAAGACCCATTTATAAATATTATCACTACATAATCAGTACTTCAACTTTTTCATAGTAAAACGTGGCAATGTCGAATATTTTCGACTGCATTCCTTTCACGGTTTCAGGTAAACTTGCCAAAGTATAGGTTGTCTTTCTATTGTCAGTGTGATGACCATAAAATAAAGCAATGTTGTCAATATATTTTCTAAAATTGTTGGACTCACTATACAAAAGTTTCCCATTACTTCAGTAAACTGTTAGCTCGTGATGTTCTCAGAAAGCTAGTTGGGAAATATTTAAAAAAAAATAGATAATATAAATTTATTGGTAAGCATTAAAAAAGGCGCTCGAAATTGCTGTAAAAAGAGAAATCAATTAAAACAACTTCATGTATGCCCACTATATTTAAGAAAATTTTGTATATCTGGCAGCGCAGATGAACTAGTTGCAGGTGTCTAGTAATCCAGTACATTATTGTTTGTAATATAACGGAGTAACGCAGGCGGACCACTGTAACAAAAAAAAAATTCATGTTTTAGGGTGGTAAGCCTGTTAAGACAACAGTCTACATTCAGGGGCGTGTGTGATTTTTGTTTTAAAGAAATATTTAAAATAATAGTAGTTGTTCGGGTGAGTTTAGTGAATTGATATCAATATATTTATTATTTGTTCGTGGAGTTGAGTGAATTGATATCAATATACCTAACTAATATTTATTGTTTACGGGTTTTAGAAGGACAATATAGTACCAACTTTAGAACTGATTCGTGATATTCCTGAATATAATTATCAATGGTTAGAAACACTGCGCGCGGTTTTATTAAATTGTGGATTTAAATAAAAGAAGTTAGATAATCGAATGGTAATGGAAAGTCTGCGTCTCGTTGAACTTAAGACAGAAGTATTTGCGCAAAATATAAGGGTACCGTGATTATTTACAGAAAATGGTATTACAAATTTTATGCAGTTTTTTTCAATCCACTATAAATTTGAATTACATCTGAAAAACATTATTTCACAATATTCAAATTTATAAAAAAAATGTATGCGCGCCATTGGGCGGCTTTTTCCTTCAAAGGGATTAAGAATATGGGTCATCACATTAACATTAGAAAGACTATAACTATATATATGTATACACCAAATATCGCTAATGAGCCCTCGTGGTCGATGCGCTATAATAATAATAATAAAAAAAAGTTTCAATCTGTCTACTACACAAATTGATATTGCCTAGGATTGGTGAAAAAAAAACCACTAGCATATGTTTGAAAGTTTATTGAAAAGTCGTTTTTCAGATGAAAATCTTCCCTGAAATTAAAAACCGAGAACAAAGAAAGTGTAAATCCAATTTTTCGATTTATCAAACTGCCCCAAAACAATGTTTGAACAATAACCGCCAAAAATGTCTTACCTACACTTCCGAAACATCATCCATGCGACTGATTTCCATGTTATACTTACTTGTCAAGATGTAACCACAGCACAAAACTCTCCATTTACCACCTGTATCATTTCCTGATGAATATTTTTGTTTTACGAGGGTATATCAGAAAATAACAAAATCCTATTTCTAAAAAGTCAGTATTTTATATTTCTGTATATATTTTCGTATGCCCACGTATTGTTGGACTACACAAGCTTTAAATAAAGTATAAAATGTTGATTAACCCCCTCCTCAACCCACAATTACCCTTTTTTCTATTTAAATAGAATCCTAATTTATCTTTACTGTAATAATGAATAATAATAATTTCAATATGTCTTCATTCAACCCATGTATATCTAATTATTATCCTTGAACTTATTATTCAATAAACAACTTACCAATGGTCACTTGCAGGATTTTTCACACTCCCAACTTTAAATCATCACCTGTACTCGATATCAACACTCCTGCACTTACTTTTCTTTATACCCTCGTAATTAACATATTTTTTCAACTGCACCTTCTTTCTCGTATTTTTTTTAAATAAATATGGTAACAGCTACAGTGTAAGTGAACAGCAATATTCCCCGCTCTCTCTCTCCCTTTCTAACTCGTACAACCCGCTTTCTACCGCCCTTTCTTTTTGTACCGCTACACCGCATACACTCTCGCTCTTTGCTTTGGCCGCCATAACAGCTACAGCATTACACCAAAACAGCCACAGCTACTCTGCCAGCCTGCTGTGCATATAAAATTCGTTAGTAACAGATATGATTGTTGTTTTTTGCGTGTTTTACTTAAACTGATGTATTTATCCAATTTAGACTATATTCTTAATTCAAGCTCTAGACAAACAAACATTAACCACACTACATAGGTCTGTGTACGTGGAAGATCTCCTGCCATTACTCAAAATTATTATCATCACATAATTATACAGAGTCTAATCACACGAATAAGGAGATATATATATAAATACAGAATATCATTAGACAAATGCCAGGACATTTCACGTGAATGGACGTATGCAATGCGCTTAAAGTTGTTGTATTTCTGTATTTCAAGAGCTTATATGTTTTAAATGTGAAGATACATGAGTACTGAACATTAAAATTTGAGAAATCTTTTAGATTTTTATCGTATTTGGATAAATACATCTGCTTATTTGTTTGGTGCTAATATAATTAAATAAACTCTCAAGTAATAATATGAAAGAGCTTTACAAGAAGAATACATTTTTAAAACTAATTTCGAATGATTTATTTTTATTAATCAACTATAGAAATGTAACAATTTGTTTGGAAAAATTGTAATCGTCTTTCTGAGTTTACCAAATTATATTCTATAATAAATTTAGAAAATCTTTGAATCAGTTAATATAAAAATTCTCAAACTGTTCTAAATGGCATAAACTTGAACTGATTTACTAATAACTTTGGATTAAACTAAATAACTTAAATTTTGACTGGCAGTATCAATGGAGAACTACTTTTGAAATAAAAGTGTGTCGTAGAAAATCATATCGAATGTCAAATATTTAAACATAAAAAGAAATTAAAACAAATTCATTTAAACTTTATGAAAAAAAACTAAAGTTACATTACAAATTCATCAGTATTTTGTTTACATCGTTCAAATAAAATAATAATTATTCTATTTAACACATAAATTTTCCTATATCTAAGAATCTACAATTATTTTCTATGTCTGGTGAAACACAAAATTATAGCAAACTTACAAATACCAGACATTGTTTAGAAGAGAAATTAAATGTATCAAATAATATAGGTCAAAGGCGGTAATTTTTTTATAAATACCTTAAGAGAGCAGGCCCAAAATTTACTGCACTGCACTCCTACACCTAAGACCTTGATCTGGAACGAGATTTGCTGTTAGATTTTGAATGGTCTTTATCATCCTTGGATGCTGATCTGGAACGTCCTCTAGAGCTCTTGCTATCAGAGCGAGATCTACTTCTACTAAAAGATCTACGGCGTGATCTTGATCGGCTCCTTCTGCTGCCCCTACTTAAAATTATGAACAATGTACCAGTTAATTTAAAATAGAAAACATTTTAAAAAACATACCTTCGGCGACGTCCATAGCGTCGATGAGGTGAAGTAGGCCTTCCGTATCTAGCCATTTGCACTCTAAGCTCCCTTCCATCCAACATACGTCCATCCATAGCGTCTAGCGCGTCCTCAGCATCCCTCTTGTCATAAAACCTATTAATATGAATTTTTTAACAACAATTCTGACAGTAATAAATCAACTTACCTTACGAAAGCAAATCCTCTACTTTCTCTTGTAAAACGGTCTCTCGGAATATAAATATCGCCCACTTCTCCGCATCTTTCGAAAACGCGTCGCAAATCATCTGGAGTAGTACGGTAGGTTAAATTGTCTACTTTTAATGACACCATACCGTCGATTCGAGGCGGCGGCCTACCGTAACTCATTTTTGGATCGTTGGGAGCAATTTTTACGGTTTTTTTTACAATTTAGAAATACAATGCAATCACAAATCACCCAAAGCCTGTACCGTTACAAAATGGAGGATGAAAGAACGAGAAGTGGAGAATGGTGGAGAAAATGCGAAGCTGACAGTAGTGCCACGACAACGAGTAAAAAAACAATCAACAAATGATAGTTGTATTTTAGCGATTGATTTTATAAAATACTCAATGGAGAATACAACAATAAAATTACTTACTTGAGGAATACACAAACAAGAGATAACGGATGGTATTTAATTGAATGTAAAACTGATAAAGGCATACTTTGAATTTCATCAAATATTCAGAACTTTGTACTGGAAAGTTGACTTGACTGTTCGGCGCCAAACTGTCATCTGCTGTCATTAGTGTCAAGTGTCAACAATAAATGTCAAAGTAATGTCACTGGTATATTTGGTGGGGTATTTATTTTATGTTATAAACATTTGTACAAAAAACGTTAAAAAAGTCCTTGTAAGTAGATGTGTGATGTGATCCTGTTTTCATTAGATAAGACAAAGACTAATTTACACTTTGTACAAAAATTCTTGTTTTCGAACAACTAAATATTTGCAAACTTTCACCGACGACCTTGTGCTAAAAAATAAACAAAAAGGAGGTAGGAAGGAATATAAAAAAAATAAGTCGGGACTTTTACTCGAAGGTATGTACATTATAGTGGGTGGTACAACAAAACTCTTTGAAAAAAATGTAACTGGTGATATTGCTTTGTTGTAAGTTTTTTAAGTTATTATGATTGGAAAATTGATATATTATCAATGCTATGACTGAGGATATCAGTAAGCCTCCCAAGCAATACGATTATTTGCTGAAATTCCTTCTGGTGGGTGACAGTGATGTTGGAAAACAAGAAATTCTATCAGACCTGGATGATGGATCTTCAGAAAGTCCATTTTGTGGACACAGTGGTAAGTGTATGTACTTTCTTAAAAAAATACTGTCAACTATGGCTTCATTAATATGTTTTTGCAGCCTACAAAACCACCACTATTCTTCTTGATGGAAAGAGGGTAAAACTACAACTATGGGATACATCAGGACAGGGAAGATTTTGTACTATTATTCGCAGCTATTCTAGAGGTGCCCAAGGTAAATGGCTGATTTATTTGAAAGTATTATCAATTTTTTCTACTTATTTGTAATTATTAATTAGGTGTTCTGTTGGTGTATGACATAACGAATCGTTGGTCTTTTGATGGCTTGGATAGATGGTTAAAAGAAGTAGATGAACATGCCCCAGGTGTACCAAAGGTACTAGTTGGCAATCGTCTTCATTTAGCATTCAACAGAAAAGTTCACCAAAGAGATGCCCAACTTTATGCCAACAAACATAGTATGGCATTTTTTGAAGTGTCACCTCTCTGCAACTTCAATATCCACGAAAGCTTCTGTGAACTCTCAAGAATGGCCCTTCATAGAAATGGGATGGAGAGATTATGGAGATCCAATAAAGGTAGTAAATAATAATCAATCTACATTTAAAACCTCCATACATTTTTTTAGTACTGAGCCTGCAGGAGCTGTGTTGCAGAGCAATTGTAGCCCGCACAACAGTCTACAGCATCGAGCAACTACCTTTACCCACGAGTGTTAAATCCCATTTAAAATCGTATGCGTTGACGTCATCATCGACGCAATGGCGATATGGTATTAGTCAAAAAAAGAATAGCAGTAGTTCGAGGAGTCGTAAAAAACGGTTTACTAGTACTCCTACCACACCCGGTTCGTTGACTGACAAAGACAGTAGAACGAGTTGCGTTCCCAGAAATTCTTGTACGATTTCTTGACGCGTTCGAAACTGGTGCTTCAGCGCGATGAGCTTTGTTACTGGACCGACAAAATTGGAAAAAATAATTGGGAACACACGAACTTGAATTTTATTTCTTATGCAGGTAGTTCATATTTACAGCACAAATAAAAACTTGCTTCATTATCAGTCTCAACTTTAATTGTTATTAATTAAGTTTTCAGCTCTTTTGTTGCCTTTTTTACATTTGTTGTCATCTCGAAAACAGAAAAGATTCTTTCAATAGTGTTTGTGGACTTGTTTAAAGGAATTTTACTCAGTTTATCTTAATTTGGGTTAGAAATATCATTTTTATTTAAAAATTATGGTATTCTCTTACAGGATGATTATAATAAATACAGCTAGGCATAAAAATTAACTACTTGTGTAATATTGAGTAATATTGGTAGTTCCCACTTTCTAATTTTGTTGTAATAAGGCTCGTATACTTTTTGCATATTAATACAAAAAAAAATTGAAAAAAAAATAACAAACTACTCTTAGGATACAAATTTTTATTTATGTAAATGTATTGTTGTGGACTGTTTGATTTTGCAAATAAAGATCAAATCTACCAAAAATGTGAATTATTTTTTATTTAAAATCTCCATGCCGTGTAAACTACAAAAATAATGAAGAATAACCAAATCGATGGTATTTTTCCTTATAAAGGGCGAACGCGCCAAATTTGCGGTACCAGATTATAGATAGGTACGGGTTCTGCGGACATTTTGATAAAAGGACGAACGTTTTAGCATGAAAATAAGGAATTTATAGCAAAAAATATAAATTTGCTTGGGGCGAACGTGCTCCAAAAGTTTCTCAGAAAGGGCGAATATGAAGTACTACTAAACGGCAAAAGGACGAACGTATATTGTTTTTGTATTGGAATTATAACCTCACTTATTTCATTCAGTAAACGGTCACTTGTGAATGTGTTTTTTCCAAAAAAGTGACAATTATGAATAAAAGAACCGAAAGAATATTGAATTTAACCCGCGGTGTGGATAAAAACAAAATCAATATATCAGGTGACATCAAATTGCCAGTCAAAATACGAAAAGTAGCTGAGAATTTAGAGGTTAAAGATGGTCTAAGTTCCTGTGAAATTTTCACAAGTCCAATTCCAGAGCTTCAAAATGAAGAGGTTAGTAGGTTTTCTTACTATAGTATTTTTAAATAGACTATTGCATACAAAAAAGTTTAAATAATGCATATACAGGGTAACCAGTTAAGTCCGGCGACCATCCATTTTTATGTTTATTTGGAATATATCATTTTCAAATATTTTGAGTTTTTATTATATCCAATTTTTTCAACATTTTCACAAGCATTATTATTAATTCCACCGTGTAAAACTATTTGGGCGAATAAAGTTTATGTTTTAGCAAAAGGGCTAATGTAGGGCGAATAGTCATTTCTTTACAAAGCTTTTCTGGAAAAAGGGCGAATATCCACAAAGAAAACGTTTTTTTAATTAACTACTTGAAAATTTTAGTAATTTTTTGTCGATTAGTAATGAACATTTGAACTGCTAAACTCATCACTTAGTAGTTGGCTCTTAGAATCATACCGAAACAGTTTTCCTTTGTTTTCTCAAAACATCAAAATGGCGCATTCGCCCTTTAGGAAAAACACCATCGAAATATTATTATTACAAGTCATTCGGGGTGCAATGCTCAGGGACACTTAGCTTTCGCCATATCGAAATATTAAGAACAGCAACATTCATCAAAATGTGAAATAGTATGAAGCTACATGTTCTTAGTCAAGAAAGGAGAGCAATCAGATTGTGTTGCCTCACTGGATAGGAGCTCAGAGTATGCTGCTTAAAAAATAAAACAATCTATTGACGAAATCTTATTTTATTATCAAACACAAAATTAATTTAAACATATATAGGTATGTATACCATTTTTTGACAATCATATGATCATTATTGTAAAGTACAAGAGTTATTATTAAAAATTATATCAATTAACGACATTTCTCAAAGGTAATATTATAGATATTGCATTAAAAATGATGTCCGAATATACAAAAATTATTTCTTTCCTAGAGCTTTTTTCACTTGAGCTGTTTTTTCTTTGACAGCATTTTCTTTTTCTGAAAATATACCAATTTATTTGTGAACATTGGCAAGCAAATGAATTTTACCTTTAATTTCTGCCTCCCTTCTTTTTTTTGCTTCTTCTCTTTGCTGTTTTATAATAGCTAGCCTTGCCAAATCTGCCCTTGCTTGTTCAGTTTTACCTTCAGCATGGAGTTTTTGATAGTGTGCCTGTGCTTTTTGCTTTTCAATTTCTTCCCTTTCCCGTCTAGATAGTTGGGGCTTACTTTCTAAATCAGCTGCATTTAGATTGGCTACTTTTTTTGTTTTCTTTTGAACTCTATTTGGGTTTTCTATTTCAATTAGATTTGATACTCCCTTCGCTTTTCCCTACAATAAACAAATATTCAAGATCAAAAACATAATCTAGATTGTTTAAATATGTATTATAATGAAACAAAATAGTAAATGCCCACATCATCATCGTCACTTTCTTCACTATCACTTCCAGATTCCTCTGATCCTTCTTCACCAATCTTTTTGTCTCCAGCTGCTTCTTCCTCAGATTCTTCGCTACTGCTTTCGCCTCTCTTCTGCCTCCATTTTTTTTGCTGTTCTTCTCTACGCCTTTCTTCCTCTAATTCTTCGGGATTAGTAAACCTACGGTTACGGCCTTTGTGGTTTGTGAACTTTCCTAAAATGAATAAGTCTCAGCACATGTAATAATAAAATTCGGTAAGTGTGGCTAAGTGTATATCCATATCAATACCTCGTGGCATACTGGATTTGTTATGAACCAACTGCTGATATCTTTAACTGCAATTTAAGGATTAAATTGATAAAACTAATTTTAAAATCTAATAAAGTATTTAATGCAAATTTTTATCCTTCCCTAACAGTTGACAATTGACATTTGACAATTGTATTCCATTCCATAGATAACACATACAGGGATCCAGGGGCTGTGTTCCATTAAGTAAGTATGTTATCTATGTTTCACTATACAGATCGGCTACGATATGCTTATCACTATTTACAGTTCTCTGATTAGAGATGGCGATGCATAGCGATTTTATAGGCAACCCGCTTGGCTCGATAATTTGCACGAATTTTAAAACTGTATTTTTATCGAATGCAAAACAAACGTTATCTTGAGTGTAATGTTTTTAAAGTGGCTTTTCTGGTATATTAAATATCTTTTATCTAATTTTAAAACATTCATTATCTCAAATTCAGGTAAATTGGTAATTGTATTGTGTCTTACGAAACCGAATTTATATTTTATATGGATTAAGATCTTTGAAATTGATAATATATGAAAATGTATTTCAAGACCTTAGTTATTTTTACAATTTTTATAGCATCCGCTTTAGGACTCCAAGGTAAGTAAAATGATATTAATAATACCTAAATCATGAGCTACAGTTTTCTTGTTTCAAGTTATAACATTTTTGTATTCTTCTAGATGATTTAGTGGAATGGGTGGACTTTGACTTTAGTGGAGATATACCAGTAGATGCTATCCCAGTCGGTAAGGCATATTCAGGGGAATACGTCTACATTGGCTTAGCGCATATCGTTGATGAAATAGGTGAAGGGTACATTCCCGGAAATATACGTACTGGCTACGACTATATGAATGTATCGTTAAATGGAGTGTTTCATAACGTCACCGAAAATATCAAGGTGTAGTATCTAAAAATATCACGAGATCTTATTTTCCCGACAGATTCCACCCACCACGTAAAATTTAGTAGTTGAGGTGCGCATGCGTCCAAGCAGCGTTTAACCTTCTATTCGATGTGACTGAATGTGAGCGGGTTGCTCACATAGACAAAATAAAATTATATTATATTTCTCTATGGTTGCTCAGGTTTATTACCCTCTATGTTATATAATTGTTGAGAAGTGAAATTTAGGGGTCCTCGAGGTATGAAGTGATTCGTTGAAAACTGGGATTTCTCGAAGTGGTAAACATGGGTTCTGGTTTAAATGTGTTTTTCCTTGCATTTCTTGGGTCAAATACATTTTTCTGTTTCCACCCAAAGTCCTGTTCGTTGGTTGGGTATTTTCTCTCTATCTGTCGTGGTTGAATATCAATTGGTTGACTGAGGAAATGTTGTTTTGACGGCCCAGGTTGATTTTGAGGGCTGGTAAAATTTCTATTATAAGTTACACAGGTGAACTGCGTGTAAATTTAGAAAAGTTTGTATTATAAGACGAAGGTTGGTTGTGATAAGAGTTTGGGTTGCAGATTTTCAATCGATTAAAAATCCTAGAAATCTTGAAAATCGACTAAAAACGACTGAAAATCGATAAAAAATCGACTAAGAATCTATTGAAAACGAACGAAAATCATGAAAATCGCTTACAAGTCGCTCACGGGTCGCTTACTGGTCGCTTACAGGTTGCTTACTAGTTGCTTATCAGTTGCTTACTAGTTGCTCACTAGTTGTTTACTAATTGCTTACTAGTTGCTTACTAGTCGCTTACTATCAATCGGTTGAAAATCGATTTATAATCGGTTGAAAAACGATTAAAAATCGATTGAAAATCGCTTACACTTAGAAGTCGCTTACTAGTTGCTTACTAATTGCTTACTAGTTGCTTACTAGTCACTTACTAGTTGCTAACTAGTCGCTTACTATCAATCGGTTGGAAATCGATTTTTAATCGGTTAAAAAACGATGAAAAATCGATTAAAATCGCTTACAAGTCGTTCACCTAACATAAGCGACTAGTAAGCAACTACTGAGCGACCTGTAAGCGACTTTTAATCGAATTTTAATCGTTTTTCATTCGATTAAAAATCGATTTCCAACCGATTGATAGTAGTAACTAGTAAGCGACTAGTAAGCAACTAGTTGCAGGTTTATTCAAGAGCAACTTAGCGCAGTTGGTAGGGTATTGAGCTTGCAACTCAGAGGTCGTAGGTTCGAAACCGTTAGTACTTGGATTTTTTTTTATTTCTTATTTTCTGATATTTTTATACATAGTTATACTTTGATCAACCGGGTTTGGGCCTGGGTTTTCTTGTTTTTTTTTTTTTAGTTTCCTATTTCTTATTTTCTGATATTTACATATTTATTTCAATATTTTTATGTTACTACTAAATTTGGCAACGTTGGAATATGTCGGGAAAATAAACTCTCGTAAAAATATCAAAGCAATCGATCATATTATTAATTTGATAAATCATATTTCAGATTTTAGTGGGAAAAAACAACTACCTGAGTAGAATGACATGGGTTTATACAGATTGGGTAAATTTCATGGAACTTTTTGATCATGACGAATACCGTCCTGTACGGGCTGGATGGCAAGGTTCAGAGTATAATGGACATCCATATAATACTTCAATATACATAGGAAAGGCGAATGGTTACATCGGAAAAATTTTCACAAGTTCCACTTATTACAATTCTAACAGTAATCTTCTCATGGACGTAGAGTCTCCGGATGTGATGTGGTTTTATGGATATGGAGTTTTAACATATTTTTATTGAAGTTTGTGAACAAATAACAATAAGGTCTCCAAATCTTAACTAAATAATAACTATTCATCAGTAGGAATTTCTTCATTCTGTCTACCGGTTCATGAAAACCCGTTCTTGAAAAGAACTAAACTGACTTAAGTGACATCAGCAACGTCAATCAGTTGAGTTCGATTATCTCTCGATTCTCTATCTCCGATCATTCGTTTGAAGCTAATAGACATGACCACTCTAATTATATTACTAAGATCTATGGAATTTTATGCATTTTGACAGATGACTTCCTTGTTCTTGAATTCATTTTTTTTTGGACTATTAACAATTTGATTTGACATTTAAATGATTAAACATTCAAAATTACAGTAGCTATCATGTTACTAACTTCCTTTATATTATTTGCGATACTTGGAACTGTTCAACTTCAATCGACGGGTGGTACTAATATATTAGAATTGAATCGTTATAACTTCAAAAGTGTGTTCAGTAACAATCCTTATCTGTTGGTGGAATTTTATGCTCCAGGATGTGCGTATTCCAATGAATTTATTTCAGAATTTGTGAAAATACCAGCCATGCTAGAGAAAAGGCACGTTTTCATTCAAATAGGTAGGTTAAACGCAAAATCTGATAAATTTTTTGCGTACAGGCATAGAGTAAGGCATGTTCCGACTTTAAGATTTTATAAAAACGGCAAAGGTGTCACATACACTGGGAGTCGATTAGCAAAAGACATTTCTAGCTGGGTAGTAAGCAAGGTACATTGATGTCCAATGTTGTTAGATTAACCAATTTTTTAAATTAGAATTCAGTGATATATTTTTTGAATGCGTTAACCATTTTATTCAATCCACACTATAAGTGCACACTGTACATTGATTAAGTTGAAATAAAACTCTATATTGATATATATTTTTATTGCGGGGATAGCAAAGACATTGGGGATATATCACATCCATATAGTTATAGACTAGACCCAATTTCAAAGAAATTACAAATTGACGACCAAAATAATAGGTTCAATTTCAGCCTATTTTGAAATTATTTGAACATACTTTTTCAATTGAGCTACTCAGCCTTGTCTAGTGCTGCATATAAATCTGAAGCTTTATACAATGTCATTTACACATATTAGTCCAATAAATGAAGGCGAAAAATTCCGTCAACATGGGCATCTGGTCCAGCAAGAAATTTTTTTTTAATTTGCAGGTAATAGTGGGTACATTGAACCCCCAAAATGTCAGGTGCCTGAAATTTGTAGGAGGGTCGGAAAATTGCTCTAGAGATCCCGAAAATCCGTTTTCCGCCGATATCTCGCGAACTACGATCCCTAAAGAATTTTTGTTCAGACAAAAAATGAAGAGCAGCTCATTACCTACAAAAGTTGTCCCCACGATTTTTCTCGTTACACCAATATTTTTTGCAAAAATGATGGTTGAAAAATTCGCAGTTTTCTGAAACTTGAAAACTAACGCTTCTAGCCCAAAATCTGGGATGAGGGACACCCTGAAAATACACCAATTCCTATGTTTAGGCCTCCAGGCATCTATGGTAGATAGCGCCACCTTGCATTTTCTCAACCGCGACATAATTAAGGCCATGGAAAGAAACATGAAAATGATCGATCTCTTACCCACTCTCGGGGTCAAAAAAGTTATCGCTTTCTTTAAAATTGAGACTCTGGCCTGCTTTTATTGGACAGACCAATCCTAGGAATGATTGTGTGCGAAAAGGATTGAAATTAGACGCTAAAATTGCGAAAATAACTTTCCCATTCTTCATTACCGAATACCTACACAAGCGATGAACTTCCACAGACGATACCTTCTCCAGGAACAAATGGTGGTTGTCTTTCCGGGTCTTGCTAACATTTATTAGGGTTTCTAGTCCTCGGGTAACCGTTGTAACGTCTTCAGTCAGAGCTTGATGACAAATACGGGCGTACTAGAATCCTCTGCTACTTCCATTTTTCTACAGGAATGATCAATATTTATCAAATCATTAAATGTCATTTCACCCACAACAATATTAATGATCTCAGGTTAAAAAAATGGAACCTCACCGTGTGCTCCAAAAAAAAGAAGCTCAAGAATTTTCAATATTTCCCTGTGTTTTTTTATCAATAAAAATTTCAAAATTTATTATTTAATAATAACAATAAAATTAATAATGACTTGAATTTCACTTTTTACACTGGATTACTACTAATTTACTAATTTATTCTTGAAAAATCACGGAAAAGATAGTGTTCACATGTAAAATTGTCAGTTGCTGACAAACAATACAGCAGTAAGCATCTACGTGTACACGCACTATAGCAGACGCCGTCGACCACACTATAGATGGGTGGCGTGGCGGCGTGCGAGAATAAAATGAGGCATCCATTACAACAAATTTAGAGACAAATTTCTTTTTAATGCATCGAATAAAATACTTGATACACATATCAAAGGAAAGTTCAGAATGTGACCTTTCATCGGGTATGATGCTTGACCGGGAAGAATTTTACTGTAAAGAGAAAAAACTGCTCGAAAAAACTCTGTCTTCCCTCAGAAAACTGGAAATTTCCCCGATTTTCCTGAAAACCCAGGGGTCTGGGCCAAAAAAATTATACCATCGGCAAGAGGATATTCTAACCTTTCTCCCAATATCAATTATAAGCGGGTTTGACAGTTAATCATCGAGAAATTTCCGATAAACCAGAGCGCTCGGGAAAACTCCAGAAATCCACAAAAATCGCCTCTTGGAAAACACATTATTCAAAAAAATACAGGCGAATTATTGGTAGCATTGTTTCGGAATAAATGAAGTACCCCCCAAAGAACCATTATCCAATAGGATTGGCTGAAATAACTCTTAATAAAAATAATATGAATAAATCCATGGAAGCATTAAAAAATCTAGCAAAGACGAATTTTGGCCTGGTTTTCCAATGACCCAGGAGCACGAATTCAGTGAATAAAAACACGCCTTAGTAGCCACAGATCCCTTCTTTCACCCGCACTTTGATTCATTAAAAAATATTGATTTTCACGCGAGTTATTGAAAAATTAGTAATTTACTTGGGGATGTCATGCCCTCAGAGCGTGCTCTCTATAAGCCGGCCTGGAGCTCAATTTTGGGTCGGCGTTCGGGCCATTTATCTCGAAAACTATCTAATTTTTCGAAAAAATGCTGGGGATCATTTTTGTGGGTAAGGAACTGCTCTTTATTTTTCGTCTGAACAAAAATTCTCCAGTGGTCAAATCTCGGCAGATATCGCGGGAAAACGGATTTTCTTTAATTTCAGAGCCATTTTCCCACCCTTCCACAATGGTCAGGTACCTGAAATGTTGGGAATTTAATGTGCCTACCATAACCTGCAAATTGAAAAAAAATTGCTCTTGCTAGACCAGTTGCCCATGTTGACACCTTCGTTTACTGGACTATAAATTATTTACTTTCACCGAACCCTGTATACTAATACAAAGTATTTTGTAAAATCGTTTGAAATTAGGTCTGGTCGTTTTTGGAAAACATGTTTTTCTTTATTTAAATTGACATACAGTACGTTAAGCTCGATAGAATCAAAAACAATAGTTTTAGAAAAAAAAGTGAAGATTTGCAAGCATTAATTTTTTTGTGATAGTTACGTATAAAGATAGAAAATTTAAATTATAAAATTACTAACTACGATCTAAACGTATTATGATCGAGGACTGATATTAAATACACACACGTTTGTGAGCTCTGTTGGTATTTTTGGATAAAATCAACAGAATATAATGTTTCTAAAAAATTACTATTCTGCACATTGATTGTGAAGCAATTTATAAATGATATTTCACTACAACAATATGTTTAGTTCATATGGAAAAAGCTCTTTATAAATATGATAAGTTATTTTATTACAGTCATTAGAAATCAAATAATAACAATAATCAAAGTAAGAAAAGTTGCCTACCTGGTAGGTACAGTGTTGAATGTTGAAAGGAATTTGATAAACCATAAACTGGTGAATCTCTTATCTAGGAAACCCTTCTAGAGAATACAAATTCGTATTATACTATCATCTTTAAGTAAAATTTCTACGAAAAACTAGATTCGTGCATTACTCTACTATTTTCGATTCCCTTAAACTTGGAAACTTTTTTCAAACCCGGCAATGTATAAATAAATAATATTATGTATTTTCCTTCTTATATACTGTTAAGTGTATATCAAGGTCGTAAAATATAGTGATACTTTCTTTGTGGATATATTTTAGTGATATGAGTAATTAAATGTAATTGATTAAAACGATTGTCACAATTTTTTTTAATAATAATCGGTGGTCTATTAATAATGGGACACAAAACAACTCTTAAATTTCTTTTTGTATCCTGTTATAGTCATACAAAGTTGACAGAAAAATTAACGGTTTGAAAGCGACCGTTTTGCGGGATGCATATCGTGGCGGCGTCAAGTGGCGAAGTTCGGGATCTTCTGTTTCGTCCTGCTTTTGGCACTCTCCGATAGATCGCGCCAAAATATCCATTTTTTCTGAGGTTTTCATATTTTCGTATTTTCTTTTTGTAGTTTGTTCTATCTGGTATCTTCTAGAAACATTAATATTTATACATTCATATTTATATCTTCAAATTATGTTGTTTTGTATCTATTTATCAACAAACCGCTCCATAAACTGTTTACATTAGTATTTTTTAACCCTGTATCTTATTAAAATTAACACAGAATGTATCAGAAATCACGCTGCTTATATCAACGAAAAACGTACTGTTGGGGTTATTTCGTGTATATCCATTTAATAATTGGTTTACTTACATAATTAGATTTCAATATTTGACTCACGTTCGTTCTGAAACAATCTGTGATGTAAGTGGTTTTTACTACAAAATGCGACTGTTTGTATAAGTCTTATTAACTCATCTATATTTATTTAATCAAACTGTGCCGTATGAAAAACCATAAGTTCAATGTTTTAGGTAACCATTTCGTGGAAGAACATATCTACATTTAACTCGCATAATTTTAAAGGTACTGAGATGTAGATTTCCTATATGTATATTACAATAACCCGTGAACGTTTATTTCTCTGGGTTTCCCACAAGACCCACGAAATCAATCTCGATGAACACATTCATACATTATACCGATTGGGAAATCTGCTTCGGAACCTAGGAACGAATTACACAAGTACGACAAGGATATATGAAAGAGAGAGGAAGAATAATTGTGCACAATCATCACTTTAGTTTCACCTTAGGGGGCGTAAGCTTATTCCCGAGAGTGCCCGACTACTCATTGCCCTCCTATTTTAACTAGTTGGTGGTGGTAAATGGTAATTCAGTATGCTCCCAAGACGTAAGGAGTGAGGACGTTAAAGAAATATAAAAATACAATCGTTATTACGTAACCTGTAAATCTTAAAATTCATTTTTGTCAACATGATATCATTTTAGACCAAGTTGACAATTTCTAACTACAATAGGATATTATTTTTGCCATTGTAACTTGAAAATAAAACAGCATTTCTTGAGAGAACCACAATTAATAAACTAAAAATCCCTTCCATTAATAAATTAAATTGAAAAGATAAAATAAGGTACCTACACCTATTCTAAACGTAAAATATAAACTTCCTGAAAAAATAAAAATAAAAATTTATTCTAAAGGTAAACATAATTTTAATGAATTAAGTGCTCAAATAAACCACCTTGCTGTGCCAGACAATAGCCAAATCTGTGATAAAGATTTGATCTCATATCTCTAAGATTATTTGGCGTAATGCTGGCACAAACGTTCTGTATTTTCACCCTCAATTCATTTAAATTATTAGCTCTTTCAAATGCATGTTGGTAAATGGTACTTTTTAAAAATCCCCAAAGAAAAAAATCATTTGGAGCTAGTTCAGGTGATCTTGGAGGCCATTTAATTGTACCATTAGTACTAATAATTTTTTCGGGAAATGTAAAATTTAAAAAATCCATTACTATCCTTGAATTATGGGCTGGACAACCATCTTGTTGGAACCAAATTCTGTTGAGATCAACATCGGGTATAAGGAGAACTGCAGGAATTACTTGATTTTGTAATAAGTCTAAATATTTGGCGGAATTTAAGTTCCCCTCAATGAAAAAAGGACCTATAATGTGGTCACCTAGAATACCCGTCCACACATTTAGCTTCTGCGGATACTGCGTTCGGATTGGAATGGTTAGATGTTTATTTTCCCGAGACCAATATCTTGTGACGGATGGATTGTGTTTTTGATGTAGTGAAAAAGTTGATTCATCCGTAAATAAAATATTTTTTAAAAAGTTTTCGTCAGCATTTTGACGTTCCATCATCTCCTCACAGAAATCCATTCGTCTGATATTGTCCTCGGGAAATATTTCCTGCGTTGTCTGAACCTTGTAACAATGGTACCCGTTCCGTTTTAAAATATTCTGTACAGTTCTCTTATCCATGTCGACCTCTTCAGCAATTTGTCTTGAAGAAGATGGTTGTCCTGTTTCAACTGCTAAACAAACATTCAATTCTCTAGTCTGCCTTTCATCGTTAATTGGGCGTTCGATTGGATCTTCCGAAGCTTGGCATTTTCTACAGTACGAAACACATCCATATTTCTCGAAATTACTAATTATTTTCACAATTGTTGACTTTGAAGGAATTGGGCGATTTTCAAATGCCACAATAAACAAATTAACGATTTCATTAGCCGAATGACCTCCAAAATACCATCTTACAATTTGCACTTTTTCGCAGGTTAAGTATGTTAATGAAGGCATAATTGTAAATGTTTTATTTTCAAATACAATGGCATGCGCTTCCAACGTGATCAACGTTTGTAGCGAAAAGACCTAGTAATAGCAGTTTAAATGTGAATTCTATCTGTAAAACACAGTGTTGCCAAGTGAAAGTGTTTTGTTTTAGCTATTGTGCATGACTTCGAAAAAAAGTCAACGAAAACGAGAGAAAAATATCATTTGTACAAATTAATCTGCGCTTCTGGCAATAGCGGTTGAAATAGTAGGGCAAAGAGCATTCGTTCACTATCGGAAATAGAACCACACCCAACTGGAATTAAATACACGCGTCGATGACCATTCGATGACCGCGTATAATTATCTTTCTCTCTCATTCAGCTGTTTCTCTGTCGTACTTGTGTAAGGTCTAAGGTTCCGAAAGAACTTACGCACACTGTATGTAGAAACACAGAGTACACCATCTAACAAGAGACGAAAGCTTTGTCGGTTCCTTTGAAGTCGGACTTACACGATATTGAGCAGAAATACGTCAAGGCATTGACACATAAACTACTTGATACACTGAGAAAAGTAACACTACACTAAGAAAAATAGAAGTGTTGATGAACATCCCTCCCAATTAGGTCTATAGAATATTTTTTTAACTACAAACATGAGAACACCTTATTATTCATCTCATGTGTGTAATGAGAAGTGGCTCATTTTTAATCTAATCTTAAAATAATACACGGTGAACTGAGGGGAATGAACGGAAGTGTCGAATGGACATTGACAGATAAACTAATAAATTTACGCATGTGCTCACAAATTTGCGATCACGAAAACTACTTTCTTTCGCCTCTTGTTAGATGGTGTACTCTGTGGTAGAAATCCCTTATTCCTTAGCTCTAAAATTAAGTAAGTGAAATGTAGATGGCGGCACACTAATTACTTTTGACTATGCCCGTAATTTCTACGAATCTCATTTATTCTACAAATTTATCAACCCATTATATTTAGGCTGGGACAATTTTGATATTATATTGTTCAAAATCTATATGACTTTGGACAAAAAATGGCGAATGTAAGGCTGGTCGCTCTTAAGCTCTTGCTGTGTTGTAAACTCATCGACTTTTGTAGTAAAAAGATTTGCGTAAATATAGCTTTGATTAAATTGTTTTTGTAGAAGTATACCATTGGTTTTCTCTTGAATTACAAAACATATATTTGCTTATTGTAAATTAATAATAAACGAGATATAAAAATATGGTTACCAAATAGCTAACTTATATTTATATAGAAAATATTATATTAAATAAAATTTATTTTAAAAATAAAGATTGTTCATATATCGGGTTACTTTTTAAGTGTACAATTCGCTATAAGTGATAGAAAAGTAGGAATTCTATGATAGCATTTTTTTACTTTTAAGTATACATTTATTACAATGACCAATTAATTCATTTAAGCTATTAAGAAATACACAGAAGTCACTGTTTTCAATTAATCCTTAATAAACTTGAGAACTCTGTTAAACCCCTGCATACACTTCGTTTCGTTACACTGCAGTGATGAAGATGGAGCCACAGGTCTTATTTTTATTCACATCATTTTAAATCCATGGATGAGATGGAAAATATTGTATAGGCTAGAATTTTTAGAATTATATTTTTGGAAACTTGTGTGTATTTCTGTACAACACATATTTTTATGGACGGACATTTACTTTGAAACAAGGAAATCAATTACTTCTACTTCAACTAAATTGAATTGGATTTATTTCTATACAAAACATGGTAATTGTCGAAGTTTGTGCTTTTTTCTGTATTTAGGATTGGAAGTTAGTAAATCCTAGGCATTTTTTATTTATTTTTATTTCAAAGTAAATTCCTTAACATTGATCTAGGTGTGCCGATATAATGGTACATTTATATACACTCAATATAGTAACTCTTCTAAGAGGTTAGTATTTATAAAAATATACATTATACAGGTTGTCCCAATCATATTTTATATAATATGAACATAAATTGGAATTTTTCGGAAGCTTTTCTTTTGTGTGCTTTATAGACTTTTCCTAAAAATATTTTGATTGTATTTTATTCTCAAATAGATATTCCGTTAAATTAAATTAAAGTAAAATCATCCAATAGCTTACTAACCTTTTAGACTCGCTTGCTTTATTCGAAATTATGTAATTATTAATGTAGGTACTGAAGCCTCATAATTTATAGTTACATCTAAAATTATTCTTATATTTTAAGGGCTTCTGTACAAAAGATTAACTGGAACAAAAAGAACCTCTGATATAGGACATAGGCCGTTGACAGATTGGAATTAAGGCCGAAAAAGCTATTTATTTTGACAATGGACTAAAAATGGACGATTGAAACTATTTTACTTGTTAAAAGGAGAAAAAAACGGCTAAAAGAGGCAGTTATTTTTCGGATTTAATAATTTTGAATGAAATAATTTTTTCGAAAAAGCAAATATAGTCATATACACCCTATAATAGTAACATATTTACAATGTATTCAGTGCTGGGATATTTTAGACGTGTCAAATGTCAAGCTTTACACGTTTATATTTAGGTCAATTTATTTGACAGCGAATCTTTGCTTCTGTTTTTTCACAAAATCCACTGCCACTCGATCTCCAGATCTAGATTCCAATATTTGTAAAATTGGATGATCTAAAAAAAAATTGAAATTTAATCACGTATTTTCTGAGACACGGGGCGTTAAAAATAAAATACCCTTCCTAAAAACATAAACAATCTCCAATTAAAACTCACTTCTTACTGTTTGCTGCATAAGAATCAATTCAACAGGTTTCAGTCCATGAAAATTGTCCACCCCAGTTCCTGTATCTGTAACTCCTGGAATACTCCTTAAAGACAAAAAAGCTTCACCGGCAAAATCGTTCGCTGTCAATACATCGTGATCCATGACCGTGAACCCAATCATTGTATTGGGATACCGACATTGTTCAAGAGATACGCTGAAACAAACCAGAAAACGTTATAAACTATAGTTGGATAGCTAAAGAAAAGCAGAATGCGTTAAGGCGCGTTCACACTATGCCGCTGATTGCCAACTGGCAAAGCCAAATACGTGCCAATAAAATCGCTGAAGTAAAACACTTTAGATGTGATTCAGACTCTCTGCCAGTTGGCACTTGCTTTCAAATGAAATGGACGAATGAGAAACGTATTACTTTGACTATTTCACTAGAGTAAATTGATAACTGACAAAATTTGTGAGTTTTGAACTGGTAATTATTTGACGTTTAATATATCAAATCTATGTGTATAAAATTCAATATAAAATATCTTCTGTAAGTTCCTTGTGGCATTACTTATTCTTTTTTCTTATCCTTTTGGGAATCAAACCACAATAATGTTTTTTATTTTTTATTCCGACGTTTCGGTAGCGTTCCAGCCGTTGTCAAGATTAACTAGCAATAAAATGAATAAAATAATTTTTGGTCCCTATCTGACACAACGAAAAAATGTGACAACTAGACAATCAATAATATTTTGAAGTTTTAGACTACAAAACTTTGTTGTCAAATTTTATTAAGGTCCATTCATAGTAGATCACACCTCTGGTAAAATGTGAAATAAAATATTTTATTTTATGACATTCTAACAATATGATAGTCTACTAGAAATGGAATCCAGTGAAGTGCACGTTCCAGGAACGTAGCCAAAAATACGTGACAATAAACAGACAGAACCTTCGGACAGCCACGGGTATTCTGACCGGTCACTGCCACCTACTGCCACCTACTGGGTCTGTCTGACACTTCACTTTGTAAAGGATATGAACAGGAAGATGAGACTGTCGAACACATTTTTTGTGAATGTCCGACACTCTCTCAATTTAGGTTTTCTGTATTCGGCGAGTGCAGGTTAACACAAGCCAGCATGAGGGAGCTTACTTCCGGCGACGTTATCGCCTACTTCAAACAAGTAGGCTGGATGACGAGCTAGAAGGAAGTCTGAACCTCAGAAGGATGCACAATGGGTCAATTGAGGCCCAAAATCTTACAGATACAGATCCTAATCAAAACTTACCTGAACTCGAAGCATTCATCAAAAATCGGATGTAACGTTCGTTTATGTACGTTAGTTTGTTGTTCATTACAATGAGAAAAAATCCTATGGGGCAAAAGCTCGATTATAACAAAAGGATCACTGAATCCGTTCGGGTCCAACGGAATTATATCTCTAGCGTGAAGCACCTGAAAAAAAACATTTAAAAATCAGTAAAACTTTTCGATACACCCCGTATATATCGGTTAACCGATTTGATTGCGTTCGAAATAAAAAAAAAACGGTTTTTCTCCCCATGAATCTCTTTCTATCAAAACCTTACATTGCGTATTTGAAGAAGAGAAAGGAAATATAATAATTTAATTCGCCCTTCCCCTTCTTGAAAAATATGCAATACTTCGTCAGTTATTCAAGAAGGGGAAGGGTGAATAATACATACCTCAACACACAACGAATCGTGATTGAAATAAGCCCTAACAGCCAAAACGCCGTAAGGAGTGGCGGTTATCGTCAATTGATCCTGAAGCCTTTGACAATAAAACATCTCCATAAGTGTCTCCGTATCAGTTCTGTGGTATTGCAACCTTTGCTCGATTTGCTGGTACATGGGAGAATGAAGGAATTGCATGCTGAGTCCTTGTCCGTCCGCGTGGAAGAATTCCACGATAAGATTAAGAGCCGAGTGGAGTTTTTCGTGGAACATCATCGGGATTTCGTCGCTGTTGGAACCGCTGTCCATTTGGTAATTTAATTCGGCTAGGGTGTATTCCCATACCTGGAAAATTAACCTTGATTGAACCAATATTTTTCAAAATTTTAAAAATTTACCTCCTGAAGAACTTTTTGGAAGTTTTGTGGTAACAAACTGATATTAAGTGCCTGAAGATGACCTTGTAGGTAGTCGAAAAGTGGTTCGACAGCTTGGTTAGTTGGTAATGTATCTGGCGACCAGGCTACGTGAAACATTGTTTTTCTTAGAGCTTCCTGCATTTGTGGTCCTACTCTTTTTATGATGTCTCGTATCCTAACTTGGAACTGACTTAAAGTACTATCTAATTGGTTGGTCAGTGTAGCGAATTGCATTTCGGTAGCTATCGTTTCTAGTGTTACAAAATCGAAGTAGTTTTCTGTAGAAAAAAAAATAACCTCATTTGTCTGAGTTATATCCCAGCTACTTCAATAATGTACCGGGTGGTTCAATAAGCCGAACTCTCGGCTATATATCAGAAACTATTCATGTTAAAATTTTGGGAGAAAAAATTCCTTGGGAAAAGAAAAAAGAAACTTGAAAGAAATTTCCAGCAATTTCTCTTGTCCACTTTTCCCATGGAATTTTTTCTCCCAAAGTTATAACATGAACAGTTTCTGATATATAGCCGAGAGATCGGCTTATTGGACCACCCGGTACAAAGTGAGTTTCAAGTATGGAATTGTTTAAGAAATAATGAATAATTTCGGAGCATGCATTTTGGGGTGATATTCACTGAGATCTAAAAGATCTATTGTGCCTCCTTATATACTTCTAGTCCTATTTCCCGGAGGAATTTTACGATATCTGCAGGCTTCAACTTAGGTAAATGTTCCTCTTCTATCCAGTAATCTCCCACGTGTGGTGCTCTAGGATTCTGGCGTGCTGTGCAATTGGAAAGTATGTGAATGTAGGTTTCTTCTTCCATGCCACAAAATATACATTCTTCTTCTTCCACAATTTTGAGCTTTTCCAGGTGCCCATTCAGGCGACAATGTCCCGTTAGAATCCCTGTTAAAACTCTTACCGCAGTTTTACTTTGACTTATGCATTAATTTGATCTCACCTTTGATTCTATTTCCGATGGTCAGATCTTCTCTTTTCCTCGACTTTACCTATTTCTTCCATTATTACATTGGGACTGATTCTGCAGAAGGGTTTAGGCCCCCAGGAAGGTATTTCAGTCCCCCTCTTTGCTAGTTCATCTGCTATTTCATTTCCTTCTATTCCTGTGTATCCTGGAATCCATAGTAAGGTGACTAGTTCATTGAGTTTGTCTAGGCAATCCCACACAATTTGGGAACTGATTATACAAGAGCTCAGTGCTTTAACGGCTGCTTGACTATCCGACATTATGATAATCCTTTGTCTTCTGTAGCCTTTATCAATACTGAACTGGGCGCACTTTCTCATGGCGTGGATTTCCGCTTGAAAGATACTTGGGGTTTTTCCCAAGCTTTCAGAGTGTTTGGTTCCCGGCCCGAACACTCCTATCCCAGTTCCTTCTATTGCTTTTGAGCCGTCTGTGTACCATTGAAGGGCATTTTTTCCAAGTCTGGTAATGGTATTTGGATACTTTTTCAGCATACCGTCTTGTGGCATGTCCCAGGTTGTCTCTTGTTCTTTCTGCAACGCTTTCCACCATCGTATGTAGAGGGGTGAGGAGAATCACTTCCATGGCTGCCGTTAGGCATGTTCTCACTGCTCCTGTAATGCATATAAAGGCTATTCTTTCATTTTAGAGAGGTTTTCTCTCGTTGTAATAGGCTAGTTCTACTACTCTAATTTCGGAGTTACAGCTTTATTTACATTTTGTAACAACCCTGACACCTCAATTTTTTAATTCCTGAATATTGGCAGGTTTTCCTTTACAAACCATATTTTTCAAGAAATCCCACAGGAGATAGACTAGAGGATTCATACCCGGTAATCGCAGAGGCCATTCCATAAAACCCACACTTCCAATCCATCTTCTTGGAAGAATATTATTTAGGAATGCCTTACCATAAGTGGATCATCATCTTGTTGCAGCAAATATTTTCGTTAGGGATATTGTTATCGTCCGAAGGTTTTGAAAAATGAAATTTCTACATTCAAATGTTATTGGAAATACTTATTTTTAATTGGAAGTAATTGTGCCAACTCAGAAATAATCATATTTTCGAGTAAATCTAAATACGCCAGACCATTTAGTTTTCCTAAATATTTTCTCACTTATTATTCCAGCCTATCCATTTAGTTTTTGTGGATATTGGGTGTGGGATTCACGCAAACAGCGAGTATTGTTGAATTCTTACATTAAATACCATCGTAATATTTGCAATATCACAAGATCTTTGCACACAAAAATCCATCAAAATCGTTTTCCGATATGATTGAAGCGTTCCATACTTAAAACTCACACGGTATAATACGTAAGTGTCATTTTAAGGATGCGATCTTGTAGTCAGATATATATAGTTTGGCAAGTTTATCTGGAACTACGGGGCATCGGTATCTGTCATAAACGTACAAATGGCGTACGGTACCTATTTTACCAAGTAAAACTGAAAAAACAAAGGTCACTGACAATACCAACGCTACTGGATAAATCAATATCAGTCAGTTGACGAAGTGAGAGGGAAGAACACTCGCACGCGCTTGCCAATAAGAAGTCAGCTTGTCAGGCCTTTCGATAAAAATTACCAATTATGAAATTCGGAGGGTGTGGTAATTATGGTTTTCGTACAACGCTGCCAGAGCTTGAAGAAGCCCATAACAAATTTATTATCATTACATATGTACTTAGCACTTTAACTTTTTCATAGTTAAACGTGGCAATATCGAATGTTTTCGACTGCATTCCTTTCACGGTTTGAGATAAACTTGCCAAAGTATAGAGCCCAAGCGAGAAGGTTTTGGGGGAACTAATCCATAAAATGTGAATCTAAGGAAGGTACAAACCAATAAAAAACGACATACTCACCTAATAAAGATACGAATTTATAAACATATTCTAAATTGTTAGATGCAATGCACATTTCATCGCTGACCTTGAACGGTCCCAATCTATCGAAATATCCCGTCTCCATGAGCCCTTGGTAAACAATGTCGGCGTAGAGTAGAGCTGCAGAACAAATGCAGTCGAGTAGTTGGGAGAGAAGGAGAATAGAATGAGGCTTGGGCCATTGGAGAAGTCGCCAGAAATCGCGTAATTGACAAAACATTGTTACAATATCCACGGCAGAAGAGTTGTGTCTAACTAGTTTTTCGCCTTCGCATATTTTTTGTATGTCTACTGAAGTTCTGACCTGAAAATAAAGTTACTTCAAATTGCTTCTATTAACCTTTTCCTAATGGGTCTTTTTTACCCAAAGTAGGCCCCACGCCCCACGCTTGCGCATTCGTGCGTCTTCCGTTTAACCGGTTTGACATATCGGTGCAAACACGCGTCTCCCGCCTCTTGCCACATAGGCGTTTATTTGCGGTCAAAAAACCTTCCCAAGTAGCAATTTAAATTCTATAAGGTTTGTATAAACAGCTACAAGATATGTCTTAAAGGATACTAAAATTCTTATAACGGTCTACAAAACAATTAAATGATCCTTATACAACTAAAAAGGGCCCATTTTTATACAACTGTTGGGTTGCATAACAGTTCTATTGAAAGTTTATGCAACTCTTATATGACTGTTTTATAATCATTTATACAGCTACTATAAAATGATTTAATAGTGTGTCATGTGTGAAAGTCTCACAAAATGGTTGTATAATGCAATATATTTTTTTATAAAGCTGTTATTTCGAGCACAATGGAAACATTTTGTCATCTAGCAGTTTATGAGAGCATTTTATTTTTAGTGAAGAATATCAGAACCAAATTATAATTCAACTTGAACGTGCATCATACATTTTATTTGTAGAAATGGAGACTTATCAAAACGACTTGGGCCGCTTGGACGGACATCGATAGTAAAAATTATAATTTCTTTTGGATGGTTTAATAGCACAAATGTTGATGCGCCGCAAATTTTACTGATAGATTATAGGTATGTCTTTGGCAAGAAAATGAAGCGCTTCAATTTTGGTCAAGTTTCAAGTGGATACTTAAAAAAAATAATAGAATAAAATATCCTAAAATACTTTTTTTTTGTGATTTTAATAGTTTATCACTTCATATGGATATTCTTTCACAATATAATTCTCTAAATAATGATAAAGTCACATTTTTCAATATAGTTTCATGTTTCCAACTCAATTGCTCATAATGGCGGCGATAGCGGTACAAGAATTGTTTATGGCGATTTATAAAACGACAGTTTTATATCAAAAAATGCCTTCAACAATATTTTATTGTAAAATGGAACGGTATACGATAACTGTTTTATAACGAAGAATATTTAGGCACTATACAACTAAAAAGTGTTTTATAATGCAACGCAATTGAATGCTATACAATATTTATTATACAACATTATACAGCTTCAATAAAACAAGCTTGTGTAACTATTTTATAATGTTGTAGCTGTTAGTTATATATTATATTATAGAACTCTTATACAATAGGTATAAACGTCTTATAAAAGGATATGCATTTCCGCAGATATGGCCATCAAAAATTTGCGCATTCTTGCGGCTATCGTTGAGAAAGGGTTAAAAAATAATGTCAAATAATTTCTTTAATACCCTTTTTCTACGTTCTATATTTAATGCTCACTGTATATTGTGTATATGTCTCTTGAACATTAAAAAACGTGTTTGCTGGAGAAGATTACGTTTACAGAAAGAAAAAAATATATTTATAACGAAGTAGAGCTCGAATTAAATTAAATTTTTTTCCGTCGAACAAGTCAAATCAATCAATATTTATTCAATTACAAACTCGAGAATCCGTTTCGATCGCATCATTTGCTCAATTAATTTTTAATGTTGATACTAGATTCTTCAATTTCCTTTTTAATTCCCTCGAATTATAGAATAAACATCACTTCGGAGCTTGTTATCGACATGGTACCGATTTTCATCAGCAATTTCTTTCATCTTAAGGAGGTCTGTGATCGATTTTAATCAAAATATCACAATAATGAACCGTTTAAATGTATTACAAATGTTAACCATAATCTTTGACTTAAAAAATCTTATTAGTTGATGTTAAGATTAGGCGCAAAAGCGACGTATCATTGTTGGGCCTATTATCATTCAAAATACGTACATTTCGTAGCGGCAATGTGTATAAACGACATACTGCAAACCCGGATGAACGTCACAAATGATGACGCATACCAAGCCTTCTTGGTGTTGAATGTACTGTAATGTTTTTCTTATTTATTTGAACTGTTTTTACCGTGGGATAAAATTATACGCTCACTATGGCTAATTACTATTGATTTATTGAAGAAACGCTTACACTGTATAATAAACTCAATTTATATACACAATACTTAATGTCTACTAATTTATCTACACTCGGTATAATAATTGTCCTAATTTATCTTCAGCCATTATTTATATTCTCTATTTGTTCACTCACTGTATACTGAAACTGTTTACCGATTCACTGTATACTGAACAACTTCCCGACTCACTCAAAAATCCGCGTATATATAGTCCTCCACAACTTTAGAACTTTCTTGAATTTACCGCCTTCTACACTTCGAGAACAGTCTGGAATATTACCTGTTAAAGAACCTTTCTAGAAAGGTCGCATTCGCCAAAATTTATAGTTTGCGACAGGACCGGCTTCTGAATCACTGAGTTCGAAACATTGCCCTCTCCTTAATAGTAAGTTCCTACTGGAGCTCCCGTGTTGCCGGGACTGGATGTTTAAATCGGCAACTGGATCCATTCCTACACTTTCCGGTCGTATGGAAATAACATGGTAGGTACTGTCTAGCGCTTCCCACACATTCCGGTAGGTGGATCGATCTTCAAATTCGTTCTTTATTACCAGATAAAAGATGTGTCGGGAATTGTGTATTATTATTGTAATTTAGATAGATAGAAATTATATACATTTTTTTTACTTCGATAGTTTTATTTACTACACAGAAACGTTAAGTTCTTTTTTATTTTATTTGTGAATTAACATATTAAAGGTTAGGTAACCTTCAAATTTGATTTTGTTTTTAACTTCCTTTTAGGATAGAAAATTAGTGGCGCCCTAAAATTGCTTTTTCTCTTTTTCTAGTTATGCTAAATCAAACAAAGCCCTGCGAACTGGCTTAGTATATATAATAATTGTATGCTTATACCATATAGGTGTCGGATTTACATTTTAGATTCCATAAACAAATTTTTTCCATGCTTTTCTATCTCTTGCTAAAGTTGATGCTTCTCTCCATGTCGTGCCTCTATGTTGTAATATGTTACCCATTACTATGTATTCCATGTCTGTCTTGGTCTGCCTCTCTTCCTTTTAATCTGCTATTTCGCTTCATATGCACGTTTCACTTGTCTGTTATTATTCATTCGTTGTATATGGCTCCACCAACTTAATTGTCTCTATTCTATAAATTGTACTATAGGTTCTACCCCTAAATCAGAGCCAGTCTTAGGGTTAGCGGGGCTGTGTGTGAAATTAAATGCGGGGCCAAAAAAAAACTTTTATTCACTCATTATAAATATAGACATCATGTTGTTTCATTTAATGAACAAATAAAACTATAAAAATAAAATCACAGAGAATTCAAAATCAACGTGTTTGTAGGGTAATTATTCCCTTATCGTGAAAAAGTCACGCAAGCGCGGGGCCGGCTTAACCGCGGGGCCGTGTGCAGTGCACACTTTGCACCCCCATATATCCGGCTGTGCCCTAAATCTTCTCTGATATATGTGTTTCCAATTCTGTCTTTCCTAGTAGCTCCTATTATACGTCTCAAATATTTCATTTTAACGGCTTGTATCTTACTCTTCTGTGCATTTGAGAGATTCCACGATTCGCATCCATACGTTAGTACTGGTCTGTATATGGTTTTAAATACTTTGATTTTTGTTTGATATGAAATCTCTTTTCTATCCTATTCTATCTCGTTTTCCGGTTTGTTCTAATGGTACTCCAAGGTATTTGAATTCTTCGACTTGTTCGATTTTTATATTGTCTATTTTAATATCAGTAGACAAGCCCTATTAGCCTTGAACAGACAACGTGTTATATCGAGGCTAGTACTAGAGTGCCACCAAGATTTAGCTGACGTCTCGGCAGATAACAACATTATCCTGGGGTGGGTTAAAGGGCACGACAGGAGTAAAAGAAATCGCATTGCTGATTCTTTAGCCAGGGAAGCCGCTGGACTAAAAATTCTAGGACCCAGTGACACCTACGGCCTAACGACTTCGACAATTGCGGAACTAGCCAAACGCTACGCCCATGCTCAATCCCTTAAGGGATGGGATGGAATCAAAGGATGCAGTTTTGCCAGGATCACCCTGGGCGACCCTCGGAAGCTGGCGCCGAAGAAATATTTGGCGATGACCAGGAAAAACCTACGTTCAACAGTAGGATTTCTGACTGGTCACTGTCAACTAAGTAAACACCTCCATACTATGGGGCTAGTGGACACACCTCTATGTAGGATGTGTGAACAGGAAGATGAAACTGTCAGGCATGTCTTATGCGAGTGTCCGGAGTTATCGTCAATAAGAGAGTGTGTGTTCGGTGAGTCTTGGCCTACACCTGCCGATATAAAGGAGATGTCTCCCAGTGACCTGTCCACCTTCCTGAGAAGGACAGGATGGACAATGACCTAGGAGGACAACTCCTCGGGAGGATGTACAATGGGTCACATGTGGCCTAAGTGCTGTGAGCCTACACACTCACCCTCCCTACTCTACAGATACAGAATATCAGTTTTAGTATTTTGGTCTCCTGTTATCAATATTTTTGTTTTAGTAGTATTTATTTTCATGCCTTCTTCTTCCATTGTTTTTTTCCCTATATTAAGATTGTTTTTAAGTTGTTCCTCATTACCTACTTTTATTACGACGTCGTCTGCAAAAACTCCGTACGATATTTTCCATATGTACGTTGAATAGTGTTGGGCTTAGTCCTCCACCTTAGTTTACTACCAAATTTAATTGGTTAGTTAGGCAAGAACCTGCGGTATTATTACCATAATTTTTTTTCAACTTCAATCAAGTTTAGGTTTCAGTACTGAGTTGAGCATAGTCTGTAAAAGTACAAGTTTTTAGTTCAGAGTCTTTTTTCGTTTTGCTGGCGCTTGAGGTCCTCGGGGAATCCAAAACCCTCCGCAACTGCGCACCCTTAGTTACACGTCAATGAAATTTTTTTTTGGGAAATTTGCCTTTAAATTTGAATTGAAATTAATCATTTTTTTCCACAATTTCGTTAACTGTTATACGAAATTTAATGACTTAATGGATTTTTTGTGCTAAAATTCCCAGTTATCTAATGGTAATCATCCCTGATGTCTGTTCCCTAATGAAGACCGATGATAATTTATAAAGTTTTGACAGGGAGGAAATAGATTAAAATTTGCTGTACCAAAGTAACTGAAAACAGAAGTTGAAATATGTGCAAGAATAACGAAGGAAATAAGCTGTTATTTCGTTTCCTTTTGGGTAAAGCGGTGGTGAGTTAATTAATATAATGATTATCAGTAGTTCGTTGTTATCATGAAAATTAGAAGTCTCGCATTGAAGCAGATGTATTTAAGTGAAAAAGCTGCTTATAAAGGGATTTTTTATTGTAAAATAAAAGTTTGAACGTTTAAAACAATTCTACGAACCATTAAACCCACCCACTTCACACAATCGGTTAATTTTATTACGATATAAAACATGGTATACTATACGGGGGTTGTCTGTTATATTTTGCATATAGAGTAAGGTGTTTGAATATATCTTTCGCAAGAACTTCGAGATTGTCATCAAAGATCGAAAGGTGCTTGAGGAAGAGAACGCACCACCACTCAATAGAGCGAATGAACTAATCTGGTATACAGACGGATCAAAGAATGAGCTCGGCACCGGAGCGGGCATATACAGCAAGTCGAGCAAATATGGAGGAATCGTCTCGCTTGGAAAAGACGCCTCGGTATTTCAAGCTGAGGTCTATGCAATATTTGCATGTGCAAGGGCAAATTACATGAGAGCCTACAACAACAGGCAGATCAGGATCTACAGTGACAGTCAAGCTGCCCTTAAAGCACTTCAGAGCTTTAGGGTAACATCTCGGCTAGTATGGGAATGTGGCGAAGAACTTAGAAGACTGATGACTCGGAAAAGTGTAACACTGGAGTGGGTCCCAGGTCACAAAGGAATCGCTGGCAATGAAAAAGCTGACGAGCTCGCAAGAGCAGGATTGTCAAATCTGATGAACGGATCCGACCAAGCAGTGGGCATTCTCAGATGCCTAACGAGGTCATGGTTAAAAGGGTGGGTGAAACAACAACACAATAAACACAGGCAAATACATGGGAATAAATTCGTAAAAGAACCATCAGAAAAAGTAGCGAAAGAACTGCTCTCAATGAGCAGGAACAAACTACGCACCATAACGGGGCTACTTACGGGACACTTTCCCACAAAGGAGCACCTAAACAAAATGGGGCTGTATAACGGAGACCTAACATGCAGAAGATGCAAAGAGGATACCGAAACAACTCTGCATATACTATGCAATTGTGAGTCGCTGGACCACAGAAGGCAGAAACTGTATGGTATAGACCCCAAATGACTCCAGAAGACTTCTACCACCAACCAGCAGAGAACCTGTATGAGCTAATACAGGAAACGGATTGGCTGAATAGGCTGTAGTCAGAACACTGGGAGTATCCACAATAAGCCCAGGAGGCTGAAATGATGCCGGCGTAGGGACGGCTCCTTTTTTTTAGAAAAAGGTGTTTAAAAACAATTTTTTTTTCTCCCAATGGTCGGCAAATTGTTTCAGAGGATAACAAAAGGAATGTATGCTTTTAATTTGAAGATTTCTCTTTTTAAATAACATAAGGGAGACATTTTTTCAACTTTACAATTTTATACCTCGTTAACAAATCAATCTAAGGAAAGGATTTTTATAGCAAATTTTACGCTCTACAAAAAAGCTCTCTTATCATTTTTCTCTAAATTGATTCCTTACAGAGTTATTCGTTATTCAAGGTCAATATTTGACTTCCATCAAATTTTCTCATTTTTTAAACTTTTAGCATCATAAAATAAGAAAAATCCAAGGACCTGACACGAAAACAAGGTAGCTTTCTGGTCTGTAATTAATTTTCCATAATTAAACGTCATTTACGAGAAAATCATACGGTAAATTGAATTGAAATCAAAATTTTACATTCCCAAACAAATTCTGTTGTAGGTAACGAAGGTAGCTATATTAATGAATGGCTCGTAACACAATCTCCGTCAAATTCGAAATCCCTTTCTTTCACCGACTCCGTGTTGTAACGCCTCCGCAGTTGGGTGGTATATCTATGGTGAATCTAATGAGTTTCGACCAAATTACGAAAGATTAATGTCCATGATACGGCATTTACGTCTCAATACGGCAAAAATACGAACAGAATGAATAATATATCTTCTACCTATACGAATGTATGATATATTTTTATCAAACTGGTAATTTTCTGAAAAAAGAATATAATCCAGTCATTATTGATATTCGAAATCGAAAATTTAACTATAATTCCAAAAGTTTTCAAACTTTGGTCAAGTGAATGGTACATTGAGACGACAATAAATCTCATTTTGCAACCTTGTCCGAAGTCCGGAACATTGTTAAAATTGCAATTAAATTAATTTTTGCTGTATGGTCGTGAAAAAAATTCCAAAAGTTCTGCAAACTTGGGGAAGTTTTCAATATAATATTTCATATCACGTATTA
>CAJUYI010000090.1:169535-184472 GCA_910591695.1 Galerucella pusilla
AGGTTGAAAATCACTTCCATGGCTGCCGTTGGGCATGTTCTCATTGCACCTATAATGCATATACAGGCTAGTCTTTGAATTTTGGGGAGGTTTTCTCTCGTCGTCAATAGGCTAGTTCTACTACTTCACGCAATGGCTCCATAAGTGATGATTGGTCTCACTATGGCAGTGTACATCCAGCTTAGGATTTTTGGGCTACAGCCCCAGTTTCTTCCTGCCAGATTAGAGCCAATAAATCAACATGGTTGCCTATTCTCCTCTTTTTTTCGGCTATATCCTGTGGGATAATTTACCCAATTGCTGTCTATATAATGGTGCAGATTTAATTGCGTAGCAGGGCATTTTTTAAAATAATTTATGCATTAATTTGTTGAAAAAGATAATTAGACTGTTATTCAGGATCTCAAATATACCAACAGATGATGCAATTTGCATCATGCAAAGTTACTATTTTAACATCTTTAAGGTGTTTTTTAAGGGATATCATAAAAATATTCCTATTGAAGGTCATCAGATACTTTGTAATGAAGAAAATTTCATTTTTTACCTTTAATTCGGAACGTTAACGCTGTAGATAGAAGTATAATGATCTGGAAAAATGAGTTTTGTCCTTTATTGACTCTAAAACGTAGTTGAGTGAAAGAGAAACGACGGTAATAATGAAGGTTCTTTGTAGAAGCGATCGAGCAGAGAGCCAGGCGAAAGCCATGTAAAAGAAAGTGTCAAAATTTAAATTAAATAGAACGAGGATCGTATGTGTGTATGTGTGTTTTGTATTGAGAATGTCATTTGTAATGTTTGCTTTGGGACGAGATGGTTTAAACTGAAAAGATACAGTTTCAGTGTTACAATTTGCTTTTATTCCATCTGTAGATGAAAATTTCTCACATAATTGTATACAAGAAGTGTTTAGTTTACCGAGTGAATGGGTAGCTTAATGAGAAAATTTACAAAAAGAAGTTCATCTTCTAAAAAAGCCTTTTGATATTTTTAGTACCTATACCAGGATGTACACAAAATATTGCGTTACCATAGCAACGAACAATAACTCATTAGAAGTGTCAGTGTGAAGTTGGACGCCAAAAAAGTTAACCAGAGTTACGCAATAAATTAAAAGAAAAAAGATGTTCACCGAAAATGTGAAAATCGAAACATTGGAGTATCGAGCCATTATCAAGTACCTGTATTTAAAAGGTAAAAGGTAAGAAGATTTAGGAAGATATGCTTAATACCCTTGGTGATCAATGTCCTTCGTCCTCTCCAAGACCTAAGAAGCTTCGTGTCCAAAAATCTGCTGGAAAAGTTCTTTCTTCAGTTTTTTGGGATTGCCATGGAGTAATCATGATTGATTTTTTAGATAAGGGTAGAACAATAACCGGAGATTACTATTCGACATTACTGACCACTGTACGGGGAAAAATTAGAGAGAAAAGACGCGGAAAGCTATTAAAAGGTGTTTTGTTTTTGCAGGACAACGCCCCTGCACAAGAATCTCATGTTGCCATGCAAAAAATTCGTGATTTATGGTTTGAATTACTAGAGCACCCCCCTTATTCACCAGATTTGACTCCGTCTAACTATTATCTCTTTCCTCAACTGAATAAAATTTTAAAAGGTCGTGAATTTTCTTCCAACGAGGAGGTAATAAAAGCTGTGGAGGTCTGGTTTGCAGAGCAAGAAGAAACATTTTTTTTAAGGGTCTAGAGACGTTGCAGGTTCGCTGTAATAAATGTATCTAATTAAGAGGAGAATATGTTGAGTAATAACATATTTTGACATTGAAATTTTGTTTGGTTCTATAGTAGGCTTAGAATTTTTCAATTTACATATGTACACTGTGGGCCAAAATAAAGGAGTACATTTTTTAATTGAAAATATTTTTTTTGTTTTTTGGGCGATTTATTTTTTTCTTGCAGGGCTAATAACCTAACATGTCCTCAACGTGACGGTAAATTTGGAAGCAAAAATAATGCACAGGGTCGGACTTATGAAAAAAATATATAACAGTGTATTTGAGCTCGTTGCAAATGAAAACTGCCTTAGCTAAAATTATACTAATATGCATTTTCGGTAGACAAACTATCCAGAAATTTTCCGAAATTACCGGATTCGCGAAATACAATTTTTTTATTAAATAATATTTATGAAAACTGTGTTTTAATGTTACTAAACTGTTTTCATAAATGTGTTATTAGTTAAAATGTTATTCAATAAAAAAATGGTAATTCGCGAATCCGGTAATTTCGGAAAATTTTCTTTTTCTACATTCATGCAAAAAACAACACTTTTGTGAAACACTTTTAATGGAAAAAGTGGTTCTTTTTTGCACTCATCTGTCATTCTTGTCAATTTTGTGATGATTTATGACAAACATAAACATTTAAATAAAATAAAAATCCAGAGCAAGTGTCTGATCCTGCTCTAATACAGCAATAATATAAGTATGTATATCTTACTACTTAGTCTCAACGAGTTACAATTATTGCAAAAATCTTTGATTATTGGAAATTTAAATGTTCAAAGCGAAAACCACCTATGATTAAGTACTGACAAGGTGGAGGCCATAAAGATACAAAAAAAAAGAAAAACGGTTGAAATACATTCTGAGTTCTGACATGGTAAATGATATTTATTAAATATCAGGGATATGTAGAGGATTCACTTACAAGCAAACTTAATGTTGCTAAACAAATATTTCAGTTTGGAAATAATGAAGATGTACAAATTCCAAGTACCAGCGGTACATTTGAAGAAATTACAAATCAAGAAGTAGAATTAAAAAATAATTCACTAAGTAAAATTAATATTGAAAATTGCACAAATTGTTCTTTTACTTTTAATATTAATAAAGTTTGAGTTCCTAACATATATTCTAATTTTCCAGTTTTTGCATGAATGTGGAAAAAATATTGTATGCAACTCGTACAAAACGTGTTTTTTGTACTCGGCCTAAAGGCCTCGTTGGACAATTTCACGTCGCGTGCAAAAAACACTCACTTTTCACACTTGTTGCATAAATAACTATTTTACTGAAGTGTTCTGGATAGTTTATCTACCGAAAAAGTATATTAGTACAATTTTAGCTAAAACAGTTTTCATTTGCAACGAGCTCAAATGCACTGTTATATAATTTTTTTTATGAGCCCGACCCTGTACATTATTTTTGTTTTCAAATTTACAGTCATGTTGAGGACATGTTTGGTTATTAGCCCTGCAAAAAGAAAATGAGTCGCCCGAAATACAAAAAAAATAATTTTAATTAAAAAATGTAAGTACTCCTTTATTTCGGCCCACAGTGTATATGCATAAACTGATTCTATATTGTAATAGGTTTATTGTTCCTTCGTACATATATTACATGAACAAGGAGAGAGAGGAGAGATTTTTTTATAAATTTTATTAATTAACTCAAAACTTTGTTTTATAAACTAATACAGAATATTTTGTTTTTTATTCTCATATATAAAAATTGTAAAGAAACCAGAATGATTACAAATAAAACTAATTAAAAATTAAACGTATTGAAAAATACAAAATAATTCAAAATTTATATATTTTTAATTTTAATTGGAAGCTTCCTCAACATAACTTCATTCATAAATAATATTATTACTTTTATTTTTATGATTAAATTATTCTTTCTTCAAATAAAGAATTTTAATATTAAATCACTTCTAATTATTCATGAATAAAATATTTTTTTACGCTGTTTTCAATTCTATACCTATCATAAATAAACTGTTTACACTAAACCTGAATACGGTACTGTCCAATTCTATTTAGAATCGATACTTATATAATATATGAAACATCGAAATTCAAGATTTCGATCAGGTTAATCTTAACCTCTAAATTTCTAAATTACGATGCACATGTTGACGGATTATTTGATATACAAATAGTATATAAAGGTAATTATAAATTTTCTTATCCTAAACACAACTTATTATCGCTTATTTTATCGATAATTTTTATTGAACAAAGGTTATTTTAACAACTTGTCCAATAGATAAGTGTTTAATAGTATAGTATTAAACGAGCAATTTATGATAGCCATTATTCACGCAGGCGAGGGGCGCAAGTCACCCGAGTGAATATTGGCCATAAATTGCGAGTAGAATACTATACTTTGTCCACGACCCTTGATTTCTTTATTAAATAAAAGTCAACTAACCTCCAGTTTATGAAGTTATAATATGTAAACATATAGTTATCTTTCGATTTTTCTGGCAGCAGTCCTATAGTCGTTAATTTCGATTTCCACTATCCGAATTCAATGAATTCATCGTTGCAGTAATATAGCAAGTTCGTAACAATTTGGTATTACTAACGTCAAAATTAAATAATTTGACATATATAGAGATGGGCAATACCGTGTAAAGTATCAATACAACGTACCGTTATAAATATATTGTTTTGAAATACTTAATATTAGAAATATAGAAAATGTCATTATGAAAAGTATCAATACTAAAGATTTCGATATTTTATCGATACGATATATTTCAGAAACAAATTTCCTGAACAAAATACACAGATTTAAAAGTTTATTTCATATTGTACCCCCATCTCTAGTCGTGAATTATGAACCATAATACACTCCAGTGTATTATGAACCATAATTCACCCTAGTAGATATATAGATATACCTTTTGTTAGGAGGTAAAATATTATTATTATTAGGTGGTCGTGGAAAAACGAAATTGTTTGATTTTATAGGTTATAACCACAATAAAAATCAAGAAAAGTTCACTACAAATTCATATAGATTTAAAATTTTGAAATCTTCGACAATAAAATTCTTGTCCTGGGCTGGTAATAAGCTATTCCTTATGGATTTTATGTTGGATAATAAAATTGTCTTACCAGGAATAAGTTATAGATTATTAACTGAGCAGGTAAGTGTTAATTTTCTTTTACCATGGTTTGTATGTACCGATTTCTTTCTTCTGGCACTATGTTTTAATATAATCTACTAAACTTTTAAATTTAGAAATTTTTCAAAATAATCATCTTTACTTTTTTCTTTCAGTTTCTTCTGGTTACCAATCAACAATTCCCGTTCTTCAATCGCTCCTTCCCTTAGTTACCTGTCTCTAGGTAGTTGCTTGATATATTTTTTTTAATTATTAGCGCTTGTCAATGACACCTCTTTTGTTGAAATAACATTCACTCGCGTTAATGATATACGAACACTTTTCTATGCTAATTTAACAATCTTATAATATGACAATTATTTAAATTGTTGTTTCTTTCCAATTTTTTATTATTATTGATTATTCAATATTAATATTCTTCTAATTATTACAATGAGTTAATTAATTATTTAAATTATATATTAAATTCTTTTAACTTATTTTGATATCATAACAATATATTATATAAAAAACATAATGTGTCTATATAACTACCCGTATTATGAAAGGTTGGATGATCACATTACATACATTAATTTTATTCGTTGTTGATAAATGCCCTGATTTTCATTGCTCCACTCAAAAATTGATGTAGTCTGGTAAGATCCATGATATTCGTTGATGAAAGTATCGAGTCCAAGTCGTTCGAATGTCCTCGAGGTTTGATCAAGACATATCTTAGGTGTTTATACATTGGACAGACTAGCAGCACGTGTTCGAGAGTTTCTGGTTCTTGACAATTGCAAATTGAGCATATTATATTGGTTTTTATTTTATAGGAGTTGCTACCCAAGTAACACAACAAGCATCGAAGTAGATTTAAAATCGACTTTTGTGTCACTTTTGAAGCTAATAGGCAATTGAAACCGTCCACTAAAGCTTCTACATGTAGCATTCATTACGTAATCGCTGCCTAAAGGGAGCGCGCGGCTTGGCCTTAAAGTAGATATTTTGATAGCTTATTAGCATTTCAACCTGTAGGCCTGAATAGCCATACATTGGCACCAAAAGAGCATTTTATTAGATTTGATTGCAAACATTGGCTGTCAAAGCGATATAAGGAAGCAGTCGTTTAGTCCAGAAATGGCTTTCAATGCTTTGAATGATCATGCGCAGTTGAACATTTCTCGTGAGAATGTAATGAAGTTTTGTTTTGGATAAATATTAGATTTATAATGAAAATTCATGCCAACAGTTATGTAGGTGTTCACAAAAACAAACATCGTCAACTGTTATGACAGAGATCTTTCCTTCAATATATTATGACAATTATTATTGTTTTTGAAACTGGGAAATATCATTGTGAACCATTAGAAATCTCTGCAAACCTTAATTTTCTGTAAAATGTGAATGAAATACTTCCTGAAAACAGAGGGGCCAGTGATAACTGTGAGCAAAATATACTTTATAAAATTAAATTATTTTATTATAATTTACGGTGTTGCCATATTCAATTTTTATCAATGAATTATATACATCCAATTGAAATTGAAGTTTTTTATTGTATTTTTAGTTGGATTGATTGATAATATTACGTATATTTGATGGATTAAATTGATTTATCTTTCCCAGATTTTCTGAAATTTGTATCCCAGTTTGAAATCAAATAATATCCTGAACCAGATTATTTGCAAATTCCAAACTTATACTATAAAAATAGTATCATATACGTATCATATACCTATCAATATATAGATATAAAAACTATGGCAACATTGCTCATTATCGTGAGCAAACGGTTCGGCCATGTCTTTATTGTATTTAATAAGCATTTTTCTATGCCAATACGGAGCTTTATGGTATTAAAAGCTAGATAGCTGTTTGTATTGCTTTGTGAAGGCTTTCAAGATTATAAAGTTGAAGAAAAAGAAGATTATTGTGAGGTTATGTTTTGAGTAATAGATTGTTTTATAGGTCATATTTTATAATCATTTCCTAATAAAAAATGAACACCTTTAAATTTATTGGGACCTTAGAAAGTGGAGATAAAATTTTGTGTGTTGTTCCTGAGGGATGGGATGGGAACAACAGCAACAACAGCAACAACAAATTTTCCACCAAGACGTAGTGGTATTAACCTGTAAAGAAAGAGTCCCACGTCAAGGCCAATAAAGAGACGTGGTCCAAGAACCAGGAAGGTGATCTTCTGTGTCTATTGTTATTTCGTTGTAACTTTTAGCTGCGTTACTACATGTACACGCCTGTAATACTCACCTGTTCGTCCAAATTTCCGTAGTTTTGTGATTTTCCATTTATTTTCAATCCAATCTTTTTCTCCGTGATCTATAATGATTTCTGAAATATTATGAAACCTTTCAACTGGAAATGAGATTTACAATCGCATTGAGGTTAGCAATACAGTAAGAAATTTTTTGGATTTTATTTCCATCTAAAATCCAAATTAATTCCAATACCAAACTTCGTATCATTGCTTTTAAATGGCACTCATTCAAGCACTTAATGACATTTTATGACCATACAAAATTCCAATTTCGCCATTCATTTTTTGGCATTTTTTAAAGCCAATATTTCTATTCTTTAGCTACTTTTAATGACTTATTAGCAATCATTGCTAGTTGGCTGCAATATTTGGTCTCGAAAGAGATTGGACGTCTTTGAAGGAATGCAGAAATAATTCTATAAAATAATGCTAAGAATATGCCAAACTTTAGCATTTTTTCTGGATTATTTACTTCGATCTAGCATTATTTGCTTGGCAAATGAAATGTGTTACTTGGGTATTGATATAGATATATAATTTTTCAGTGTTGGCTGTTCGGAGCTGAGCTACAAGTCTCTTAATATATAGTGGAGCTGGGCTACATAAATAATTGTTATCATGAGATTCATCTTGTAAAAGATATTTATATGTGGGATGACGGATGCTAAGCAGTATTCTAGTTTGGTCTTCTTGAGAGTTTTTATTCAAATATTGGTTTAGTATTGTTTCTTTTGACTTTAAGGTGATACTATTAATATTTAAATCTAGATCGCAGTACGTGACCAGACATCGATGTAATTGGTCAACCCAGTTGTATTTTAAGTTATTATTTCCGGATTCTTTTAGCTTAATTAGATGACAAAGCGCCCGGTGAGCTGCATATCGTTTGGGGTTTAAATTTTTTATTCCGAGAAGAAGTTCAACAGCTTGTTTTATTATATGATATCCTATACATGATTTAGTTTCATTTCTGATTATATGTGCCCCTGTTGATCTCTGCAAAAATAAAAGGTTTTTCCAAAAGTTATTTTGCACTTTCTCTGTTTGTTCAAGGTAACGAAGAGCCCATATGCTGCTAGCATATGTGAAAGTAGGAATCACCTCATTCTTATATAATGTTTTTATGGACGATATTTGTGAATAATTTATAGTTTTCAATACCACACCTTGAGAAAATCTGGCTTTTTGTTCGCGTTGTTTTAAGTTGTTTGCAAATAATCCGTTAAAAGTAAAGATAACTCCCAGGTATTCGTATGTATTTGTCAGGTCTATAACAGCATGTTTATACTTAAATTGGGGTTGGTAGCCAATATTTGGGCTTTTACGGAGAATAACTATTTTGGTCTTCGATGGGTTAACGTCGAGGTTAAGACTGTCGCAATATAATTCAAGAATTTAAAAAAAAAAAAAAAGAAATTCTATATTGAAGCATAGAATTTTATTTTTTGTTATTTGTTGACTCGAAACTGCACCAAAAGACATTAAATATACAAACCCACCAGATGTACTTATATTTCGAAAGGAAAATACGAAAAGTTGTTGAATATGTTCCATTTAAAATAATGTAGGTTTATATTTGACATGTAATTCCGTATAACCAGCATCTCTGCGCGACGATGTATCGAAAAAACCACACATTTTTATTTTTCTTAACCAACTTTTACTGCATATCTAAAACACACCTCACAATTTTCTCTAAAATAAGAATATAAAAATTTGAAAAGTGTCACCTACATAACACTTTGCCATAAACTTCTCTACTTTCTCCACTTTATTCTCGGCCTTCTTAATATTTAAATTTCATCTTATCATAATAATAATGCCATTTTCTTCACAAAAAAGTATATAGAACGAATAAAATTTCATAGACATTACGAAAAAATGAAATATAAAAAAAAAGTTCAACGAAGTCGCTTTATTTGATTGAGATGAATATTGTGAGGTTGAAATAATGAAAGAAATAAGGAGCTTAATGTATTTTTAAATTAGCGGCTTGAATTCATGCGACAGGTGAAGGTGAATATAAAAAAATATACATAAATTGCTTGACATAAATCTAAACTGGATTGAGTTGCAAACTCAAAACGCATTTGATATTTTGAAACAACTTTCTACTCGTTCTTGCTATATAGACAACATGCTGTACCTATTATAATAATATCTTTAAATATATAAATCAAGGTTTAGTAATGTCAGCATGCTTACCGGGAAGGCAGATCTACGGAGACTGCACTGGTACCACTGACGGAGGATATCCGAGGTGCTGTAGTAGCTGTAGAAGCTGTAGAGCTTTTGACAATACTCCACGTGAGGCTGTCAAAAGAGCATTAAACAGAAGAGGTGTAGACAGCATAACATCCAAATGGATGTCGGAACTGCTCACCACAAGAGTAGCAGAGACGAGGACGAGCAAAGACATTGTCTCCATCTGCACTACCAGAGGATGCCCACAGGGAGGAGTAGCATCCCCATTAATGTGAAGTCTGACGGTTGACGAGCTCCTGTGTGGTTTGACTGATCTCGGAATATATTGCCAAGGATATGCCGACGATATGGTCATAACAGCCAGGGGGAAATTCGAAGACACCCTTTGTGATATTGTACAAAAGGGTCTGAACTATACAAATAGCTGGTGTAGGCAAGTGGGACTTAGCATCAACCCCACTAAAACCATCTTGATAGCCTTTACTAAGAAAAGAAAACTCAACCTCAAAACCATAAAACTTGATGGGAACGAGATTGAATGGAGACAAGAAGTCAAGTATCTATGTTTAAGTTTTAACTCTAGACAGTAAACTCCTGTGGAACAAACACGAAAAGGAGATTACATACAAGGCAAAAATGGCTTTAATCGTTTGCAGAAACTGGGGTTGTAACCCAAGAATCCTAAGCTGGATGTACACTGACATAGTGAGACCAATCATCACTTATGGAGCCATTGCATGGAGTAGTAGAACTAACCTATTGACGACAAGAGAAAACCTCCCTAACATTCAAAGACTAGCCTGTATATGCATTACAGGAGCAATGAGAACATGCCCAACGGCAGCCATGGAAGTGATTCTCAACCTTACCCCTCTACATATGGTGGTGGAAATTGGGTATTTCACAAAATTTAAAAAAACACCTAATTTTCACAAAAGTATCGAAATCTAAGAATAATGCGTTTTAGTTATTAATCCAATCGTATAACTGTGTACCTTGATATTAGAAACATGAATGTATTCTTACTACTTTTTAAATTAACAAGCTCGATATAATAAGTACCCCATTTTATTCAACTCTCCCCTACCATTACCAGACTTGGAAAAAATGCAATTCAATGGTACACAGACGGCTCAAAAGCAATGGAATGAACTGGGATAGGAGTGTTCGGGCCAGGAACCAAACACTCTAAAAGCTTGGGAAAAACCCCAAGTATCTTTCAAGCGGAAATCCACGCCACAAGAAAGTGCCTCCAGTTCAATATTGATAAAGGATACAGAAGACAAAGGATTATCATAATGTCGGATAGTCAAGCAGCCATTAAAGCACTGAGATCTTGTGTAATCAGTTCCAAAATGGTGTGGGAATGCCTAGACAAACTCAACGAACTAGGCGAGAACAATAGTCACCTTACTATGGATTCCAGGACACACTGGAATAGAAGGAAATGAAATAGCAAAAGAGGGGTACTGAGATACCTTTCTGCGGAATCAGCCCCAATGTAATATTGGAAGAAATAGGTAGAGCCCAGAAAAAGAGAAGATCTGACCATTGGAAAGATCTAGTAGGGCTTATACAATCAAATACTCTTCTGGGAGACTACAACCTAATGGGATCAAATGAATGCATACCCAACTAACAATTTAAGTCATGAATACTCTAGTCTTAGGAACTATAACCTATCCTTGGTAATAATTCCGTGTTTTTTACGAAAATAATACCTTTATCGTAAGAACATACAATAGAGTGAATTCATAAGGTCAATAATACGAATGATTTACTTAGAGTATTACCTATAACGTAACAGTAACAATTAAAGTTATTTTTACGAAAACATTCCTCTTAGAATCACTTATACATTATTTTTACTCATAAGTAAAATTTTGGCGGTAATAATCACCATTAGTTTCACGTAAATATTACCTATAAGTTATTTTCACTTATACGTAAAATTGCTGTGGTTATAATAGAGAGTTAAAGTGATGCCAAACACGTATACGTATTGACCCGACGTAACGTATTAAATTGCAGAAGCGTTGACGTAGAAACTGTTGCATCAAACGAGTTAAAGTTGGAGGTGAAACGCAAACGTATCGCGTATACCTCCTTTCCGCTTTATACCGCCGCCAAAAATAACACAACCTAATTTTTGTAAACACCCACAACACCACTAAAAATTAGGTTAGTAAATTAATTTTGCAGAGTAATCGGGTTCTTTCGGATCACATTCGGTGAAATTCGTGTCGATACGAATAAGTTCAAGGCGAACGTACGAACACGCTACGATACGTGCGACGTATCTAACAGCGCAGCAAAATTTGTAACTGCGCATGCTTAGATGTCAAACGATACGTTTACGTTCTTGCATTTGGTACAACTTTAACTCTCTAATTACGTTACCAATTTTACTTTACAGCCGATTCACTGTTAAGTTGCCAATGCTTGTGTTTATGACGTAAATGTTTCAACAGTTTATTACTGATAGGTTTGTGACTTTTTGGTCAGATTATTGGTATTTTGTTGGAAATCGTTACTTCAAAAATTACTTTTTGGTTTTTTTACCTAAATGAGACATATTCAAAAGAACTACAAAGTCATAATTACCGAATAAATTAACCATGAAGTGAATTTAACTTAAGGGTCGTTATTATTTTGGACGCCATAATGATTATCACTTTCAATTTTGTGTAATTCAAAATTATTGTCGAAATTATACTTCGACCTACTTTTAAGCTCAGAACATTGTTGATATATCATTTTTATGACTAAACTAAATGTAAAAAAGCCTTTTATAAATTTTATCGATTTGAAATTAATTTCTAGACCGCATTACTCTAAACATTTTCATAGAAAAACTGATTATTTTGGAGGCGAATGATAAATTAAGAGCAAAAAGTAGCCATATTATCAGTAAAGTATGCCCGGTTTATGTTTTCGAAGCTAGGGACCTCTGAGTTGAGCGTGTTTTACTTTGTATTATTTACCAATATTTTATTATTGTGATTAGGTAGAGCAAGCCACCATAGTTTGGGAGTTTATATCAAAACTATAAAAGATAAAGAAATAAAATGTTGTTCCACGTATCGCCGCGGAGGATAGAAAATATGTTGTCAGAATTACTACTTTATTACGTTATCATGACGTCGTTGTAACGGTATTATTACGTCTTTGTGTCCGTCACTGCAACGTTTTCACGACGTTGTAGTTACCACAAATGTGTTCCCCATTTTGGTAGTGGTTACGTGTTAACGACGTATTTAGAACGTAACAACGACTAGTAAAAATGACTTGAAGGTTGACTAGATAGTTAGTTTTACGGTTTTACGACTAAAAATGTTAGTTGGGTAAGTCAAAGTAAAACTGCGCTAAGAGTTTTAACAGGGATACTAACGGGACATTGTCGCCTGAATGGGTACCTGAAAAAGCTCAAAATAGTGGAGATAGGAGAATACAGATTATGTGGCATCGAAGAAGAAACCTCCATCCACATACTTTCCAATTGCACAGCACTTCAGAATCCTAGAGCACAGCACCTGGGAGATTACTGGATAGAAGAGGATTATTTACAGGAACATCCTAAAATTCCTCCGGGAAATAGGACTAACGCAGCTACTAGTTTCTTAGACTCTCCTCAGAAACTGAATAGAAGTAAGGGGGCACAATAGATCTTTTAGGTCTCAGTGAATGTCACCCCAAAATACATACATACATACATACATGCAATGAATAAAAAAACCTATAAGAATCTTTGACCTATTTTTTTAGTATCACCCTGTAAGGCTACAAGTTCGGTGCAATGGAAGAAAATAATTATTTTGACTTCCAAAATAACACATTGAAATTAAAAATAAATTCGTGTGTGTCCGAAGTCCATAAGAAGTGTGAGATTTTCCTCAATTTTTGTTTTTTTCTGCCTAAGATTCCCCAAAATCAATTAACTGAATCTAACACAAACAAATATTCACTTTCAGAGATTTTTATTTTGTCGATTTATCTTTCTTTTGATACTTTTTCTACTTACTCGGAATTCACTGTGGTCAACTTTAGAAAAGTAACCACTAAGATCTTATGGCCTACATAGGAAGTTTCTGTTAAGTTTGACGGCGGTTATCTCGAACAAATCACAGAGTTTGTTTTTTTTGGAACGATGTTATTTAAAAGTAACGCGAAAAGTTGAAATGATCTCGATTTTGTTGAATCATCACCGAAAATACTTGATAGAACAGAACGAAACTGAATTTTTGTTAATAAGAATTAAATCGAAATAAATTTTCACAATTTTCGAAGACAGTTATATATTAACAAATACCAACCCCTTGTAGAGTTGATTCCAATTTCAAAATTTCTCGTTGGTATGAGGAAAATAGTACATACAAAAAATGTTAAAATACTTACTTGGAGTGGTATTGTTACACATCCCAGGAAATCATCTTGTGAACTTTGTCTGGCAGATTGACAAACTTGTTTGAAGAACCTTCCCAATCCTCTAACTCCTCGAACTTCATTCAATTTGCTAACAGCCTCGAGTACAGAGCTTTCGTCGTCATGGTCCCATATATCTAAATGTAATGAGTCACCGCTGATGTCATCTATGTCACTGAAACAAAAAAAATGTATGTAACAGAAGTGATACAACGATAATAAAACAGTTTGAAAAAGATAATATCACTGTAAAATGGTTTTTGGAAGTAAAAAAATCTACATTAAAAGAGTTCCATTTTAATTTATTTAAAATGTTTATGGTAATACGTCTCCATTAAAACGGTTCATCTAAAGGCAAAATGAAAAAAATATAACTTCAACGTATTGCAGTGAATTTAATCATATCAGGAACAGAATAAATTGAATCAAGAAGTATCTTCAAACCCTACAAAATATAACTAAAACAAAACACAGAGTCAGATGCTGCAAATTCAATACGCATATATACAGATGGCTCAAAAACGAAAGAAGGCTCAGGATGTGGAGTTTACTCCAGAGCATTAAGCTTAAGGATTAAGTGGGGAATGGGAAACAATACCAGCGTGGTTCAAACAGAACTGACTGGTATATAAATTGCCACAAAAGAACTAACCAGAAAAGGAATTTCTGGCAAAAACATAACAATCTGCACTGATAGTAGACAAGCCCTATTAGCCTTGAACAGACAACGTGTTATATCGGGGCTAGTACTAGAGTGCCACCAATATTTATTATTATTATTATTATTATATTTAGACAAGGGCAGAGGGACAAATCCCTATTATGCCCAAAAACAGATAATTACACAAGAAACTTAGGTACTAGTAGGTAAAGAACAGAAAAATAAGTACAATATACACAATTACCAAATAAACTATAAGTGCTCTAGCAGCGCACGATCAAGTCTGTTTTTGAACGAGTTAGTCGATGGTGCAGAAACTGTGGATACATCAAGATTATTCCAGCTGTCGAATACCCTGTTTGGTAAGAAGTTCTGTCTTGATCTGACGGTAAAGTTTTCTTTTTTGAGTTTAAAAAGGTGTCCTCTAAGGCGGTCATCTGGATTTAAGGTGAACATCATTTCAAGATTACCAAAATTAAATTTTAATATTTTAAAAGTGGTAATGAGGTCTC
>CAJUYI010000090.1:188731-233435 GCA_910591695.1 Galerucella pusilla
TCTGTATCTGTATCTGTATCTGTATCTGTATCTGTATCTGTATCTGTGAAAAAGGGAGGGTGAGTGTAGGCTCACAGCACTTAGGCCACATGTGACCCATTGTACATCCTCCTGAGAAGTTGTCCTCCTAGGCCATCGTCCATCCTGTCCTCAGGAAGGTGGACAGGTCACTAGGAGACATCTCCTTTATATCGGCAGGTGTAGGCCAAGACTCACCGAACACACACTCTCTTATTGACGATAACTCCGGAGACTCGCATAAGACATGTCTGACAGTTTCATTCTCCTGTTCACACATCCTGCGTAGAGGTGTGTCCACTAGCCCCATAGTATGGAGGTGTTTCCTTTGTTGACAGTGGCCAGTCAGAAATCCTACTGTTAAATGTAGGTTTTTCCTGGTCATCGCCAAATATTTCTTCAGCGCCAGGCTCCCAGGGTCGCCCAGGGTGATCCTGGCAAGACTTCATGCTTTGATTCCATCCCATCTCTTGGGATTGAGCATGGGTGTAACGTTTGGCTAGTTCCGCAATTGTCGAAGTCGTCAGGCCTTAGGTGTCACTGGGTCCTAAACTTTTTAGTCTAGCCGCATCCCTGGCCAAAGAATCAGCAATGCGATTACCTTTACTCCTGTCGTTCCCTTTAACCCACCTCAGCATAATATTGTTATCTGCCGAGGCGTCAGCTGAATCTTGGTGGCACTCTAGTACTAGCCCCGATATAACATGTTCTCAATTTACTGTCATATTCAGTATTCAACTTAACGCGCAAGCTTCAGACCGCTTTAAAGCTGTACCTAAATTTAAAGATGGGATTAAGACAAGAACATTTTCGTTCAATAATGTTTACTTTATTACTAGCCCTCGCTATCAATCTGGCGCAAAAATATTCCCGACTAGTAAATGTTACTTACTTTCCTTATAGTATAAACAACTAATTTCAAGCGTATAAGTAGCGTTAATATTAAAAATACTCACAAACGAAATTTTTCATTCCACTTCGGATTGAGCGTATGAGGTTTGACAGACGTGGCTCTGATAAACTTAGCAGGCAGTGCACCCCCGATGCTGTCTCGATGCTCTCTCACCCTGCCGTCCTTCCTTTTAAAGCTCAGCTTGAAGCTGTGATGTTTCCTTAACTTCTCGCTACCAACAGGTCCGTGATTTGCCGATAATGGCCCGTCGGGGGCTATACCACCGCAAACATCAGAAAGTGTGCGGTTGGGGGTTAACGGTTGAGGAGATGACGGCGCTGCCATAGGTTGGATACCCAGCATGCAATAAGGATCACTGAAACCTGCAAAAAATGTTGAAATATTTATCGTAAAATATTAAAATTTTTATTTTCAATTATCTTACCATTAGCATCTTTGGCTTCTAATCCTTCGGCTTCCAGGACAATGACGCTGAGCACGACAATGGGGGGTTGTTCCTCACCAGCTACGTGTAACATTCGATAATGTCGATCGGGAGGCATATTGAATGCCCTTTGACCGTATAGATAAAGGTCCTCCTTATAATGGGCGTATTGGCCTCCAGGGGCTGGTGCTCCTACCTGTAACAAACAATACGTTTAGAGTGTATTCATCTGTATTTCATTATACAGAGTGAGCTTTAAGTATGAAACGAATCAATTATTTCGGAAAGATCGCATATTTACTAGATTTTAAGGTTTCCTCACAAATATAAGACATAAAAACGTATTTGATGATAATTAAACTTTTTATATTGAAATCTTGCACCAGCATAACGTGCCTGTCCATAACTCTGTTAGTTCAGTAAATGAAGGAACAAAGCTCCTGAAAAGTCCCTGAAGACTTCACTTTGGGCTCAATTTGTAGGACATGACAGGTGTTTTTAAACGAGGAAAAACTTGACATGCATTGAGTTTACGGAAGGGGGGAAAATAGCCCCCTAAACCCTGGAAAACGGGTTTCTCGCTAATATCTAGCTCAATATGCGAATTAGAGAATTTTTCTTGCAATAAAAAATGAAGATCATCTTATTATCTACAGAAATGGTCCCTATCATTTTTTCCGAAAATTTTATAGTTATCGAGATCTTGAGACCTGAAAGTTTCCTCATTTCAACTGCTGCTTGTCTGTAGGAATAGAGTACACGCATATTTCATATTTTGTTTGGATATTAATTTATAATAGTAAATAATATGATATCAAAAATTACTAATAATAGGAAATAAACCAGTTTCCATTGGAAATTACTCCCAAATTTTAAAATGAAATTCAAATTTCAATGCACTTTCCAACCACAGCCCGAGGATTTCCGAACGCTACCGATGATACGTGTGATGTCATATTTCTTGTGTTTACTTATGTCAATATGGCCGGTATTGCATTAGGTTATGTGTAGTTGTGTGTTTATACTCTATTTTAATCAACTATTAATCGCTTCATCGACGTAAAAATATCATTTATATGTTTTGTTTGAGACCATTACGTGTTTGTGTGTGTTTTTTTCTATTTCTAAAAGTCAACGTAAAGTGGAAAGTGGACATGAATATTCGATATTTCCGAGGATATTTTTAAACTTTTAGAAGAATATATTTTGTCCACGACCACCTAATAATAAGTCAATATTTTACCTCCTAACTAAAGGTATATGGTACCCATATATCAACTGTCGTGAATTATGGTTCATAACTAACGACTAGAGATGGGGGTACAATATGGAATAAACTATTAAATATGTGTATTTTGTTCAGGAAATTTGTTTCTGACATATATCGTATCTATAAAATATTGTAATTTTTAGTATTGATACTTTTCATAACGATATTTCCTAATATTAAGTATTTTAAAACAATATATTTATAACGGTACGTTGTATTGATACTTTCTACAGTATCGCCCATCTCTATATATGTCAAATTATTTGAAGAAGCTGCCACAACATTTTGAGGTTAGGAATATGCCAAATCGCTACTGACTTTTATTTATTAATAAATAAATTAAGTGTCGTGGACAAAGTATAGTATTCTACTCGCAATTTATGGCCATAATTCACTTGGATGACTTGTGCCCCTCGCCTGCGGCTCGTGACGCAAACGTCATCCATCGTGAATTATGGCTATCATAAATTGCTCGTTTAATAATATACTATTATTCACTAGTTCAGTGTTCAGTGACGATTCTTTCATATTTTGTGAGTGAAGATATGGCTAGCGAAGGTTTTGTAAAAGCACAAACTGATAACTTGCCCAAAGTAGACTCATTTATGCTGCTTGAATTTATGAAGTCAAACAGCTGCTTTAATGCAGAGCAAATGAGAGGAGTTAAAGCATTATAATAAGTATGACTTAAACTATGTTTTATTTATATAATATATACCAACCATATTTCGATGTGTGGTCGTAAGAAAATGATGTTTTTATGGTTGACTCCTAGACATATAGGTATATAACCTCAAACTATTTAAGAATAAAAATTACCAGCATAGAAGTAGGTACCTACATTAAAATGGTCTTCACAAACAAAAGTAATGCCATTCTCTTAAGTGTATTTTTGCTTGCGCCACCAGGTAAAGTAACAAATATTTTGTCTGGAGTTTTAATAGACGTTGATTTACACACTGGAACAATGCAATACTTGAAATACAAATTTTTTTTTCGGCTTTATCCATTTTTAAAGCTTTCAGAAACAAATTAGTTCACACGAACTCAGAGCGTGATACACGAATAAGAACGTAAACAAATGACGTCACACCATGGGGCAGCCATCTTTATGACGTAAAGCGCGTTTTGGTGGACTTTCAAATTTTATGATTTTTAAAGTCGTTTTAAAAGTAAAGTTTATATTTTTTTGGAAAAATAAGCATGCAAGGTGCTAGGAGACCTGATAAAGCTTCAATTCCCACCAATAGCAACATTTATGCTTGTACCCTATTCTGCTGTCTATGCAGGAGGCGGACTAATTGTTACATAACTCTGCAAAAAATTGATATTTCCCGACGATGATGAAGTTCATCGCAATGGGAAGACCCGTAGCTATCATTCCATGTGACTTGCAGCTCGTCCGTATCTACTTTACAAAAATATAAATTTTTTTTCCACGATTTCCAAGATTTTGAGACTATTTCATTAATTTGTTCACATTTAAAAAAAATAGTCTTTTATCCTAATTTTTTTAATAATGGAACCTTAGGAGGTCTTGAATGATCTCATAGATTTTTTTTAATATCTTTCTTGCGTTTTGATAAATAATTGATTTGTTTATTCACATTTTTCAGCCGTTTTCGGAGTTCTGTACAATCTGTGGAACAAGCGCCATTTAAAAATTTATCATCCTATATATTGCTTTACAATGTAAATCATTTTAAAGCTTAGAGTGTCTAGTTTTCGAATGTACTTTTTAATTTTTAATATTTAGCCAGATATTAGCGAGAAACCCTTTTTCCAGGGTTTAGGGGGCCATTTTCCCCCCTTCCGTAAACTCAATCGCGTTAAGTTTTTTCCCGTTTAAAAACACCTGCCGAGACCTAAAAATTTTAGTCACTGAAAATGTTCTTGCCATTCTTGGATACGCCACTGGATGTTTAACTTCGATTACTACCCAACTGTTAATCGCAAGGATCTTATTAATTAACCCATTCAGCTTTGTCAGTCAATAAGAAGGCATAGTTAAAGCTTAATAATGCTCCGAAAAACATCTCGATTCAATAGGTCACTATTTGTTATTCATTTAGACCAGGAAGAGACATACAACAATATTTTATGCTAATACTATCAATTATATATTGGGTAATGTTTTTTTTATTCATTAATTATACTTTAGACTCAAATTAGATCCCCGATCGGTCAATTTGAAGCTCGTTGTTTATTATACTCTGTTCATTAACAACTGATCGTGATTCTAAATTGCTACTATTATCCCCTTTAATTGAGTCTATCCCATTGATCCCATTTGGTTGTTGATTACACCTTGTCGCGTCATTACAACGACACTAGCGGTCTCTAACTACGATCTACTGTAATGGACGCACTCAATTTCGTTTTTCTACAATCACGTTATTTCATTTGTTGTCATTTAAAAAAGAAGCAGAATTTGACAGATGTAGAATACAAGAATAAAGATTGTAAATAATGAAGTATTAAAGATGAGAGAGAAGAAAACTCAATCTCAAAACCATAAAACTTGATGGGAACGAGACAGTAAACTCCTGTGGAATAAACACGAAAAGAAGATTACATACAAGGCAAAAATGGCTCTAATGGTGCAGGTACCTGGCAGAAAGAAACTGGGGTTGTAACCCAAAAATCCTAAGCTGAATGTACACTGCCATAGTGAGACCAATCATCGCTTATGGAGCCGTTGTGTGGAGTAGTAGATCTAGCCTATTGACGACGAGAGAAAACCTCTCCGAAATTCAAAGACTAGCCTGTATATGCATTACAGGAGCAATGAGAACATGCCTAACGGCAGCCATGGAAGTGATTCTCAACCTCACCACTCTATATATAGTGGTGGAAAGTGTTGCAGAAAGAACAAGATACAGACTAAGTAGAAAGGGAATCATTAAAAAAAACACCTCCTCACTTCTTAGAAATCAGACAACCTGGGACATGCCACAAGACGGTATGATGAAAAAGTATAACTTTTCAAAGCAATTCGTTACGGAATCAAGCAACAAGAAGGATTGGAATCCAAATACCATTACCAAACATGGAAAGAATGCCATTCAATGGTACACCGACAGCTCAAAAGCAATGGAAGGAACTGGGATATTGGAGTGTTCGGGCCAGGAACCAAACACTCTGAAAGCTTGGGAAAAACCCTAAGTATATTTCAAAGGGGAATCCATGCCATGAGAAAGTGCGCCCAGTTTAATATTGATAAAGGATACAAAAGACAAATGGTTATCATAATTTTGGATAGTCAAGCAGCTGTAATGAATGTATTGTCGCTGGATACTTTGGTAAATTATAGGCGTGGAAGGGCATCTGAATAGGTAGTGTTGCTGGTCACTCGGAGGGTCATCTTACAGGAATAAAACAACTACCTGTAGCACTGGGATACGTTCTATTTATTACTTAAACTTACTACAATACATTATACTACTTGTGATATTCATATTCTAACATTCACATTAACATTAATACTAATTTTAATAGTTCTTAAAACACTATCGTTTGCATATTTACACGACAAGTCAAGTTCATTATAAGTAAATATAAATAATACTATTTATGTTTATTTCACGCTCTGAACTTGACTTCGTGCGTGCAACCTTCCTACTTCTTATTTATGTAACGATTCAACATTCTTATGATTTATTGAAATTAGCTTCAAGGGAATCTATGTCTTTAGTTTAAATATTATTGTTAACTTATTATATTGACCAAAAGGCATCACAATAGCAACGAGCAATAACTTATTAGAAGTGTCAGTGTGAAGTTGGAAGTCAAAAAAGTTAACTAGAGTTACGCAATAAATTAAAAGAAAAAAGATGTCCACCGAAATTGTGATAATCGAAAATTGGAGTATCGAGCCATCATCAAGTACCTGTATTTAAAAGGGTTAAAAGGTAAGAAGAAGTCCTCTCCAAGACCTAAGAAGTTTCGTGTCCAAAAATCTGCTGGAAAAGTACTTGCTTCAGTTTTTTGGGATTGCCATGGAGTAATCATGATTGATTTTTTGGATAAGGGTATCCTAAAATTCCTCCGGGAAATAGGACTAAAGGAGCTACTAGTTTCTGAGACTCTACTCAGAAACTAAGTAGAAGTAAGGACGCACAATAGATCTTTTAGGTCTCAGTGAATGTCACCCCAAAATACATACATACATTGAAGATAGACAAGTATTGTTTACATTTTGGTTGTCGACATTATATTTAAGACGAGATTGTCCTTACATTATGCCAAATATCATATGAGAAAAATGGCATAAACTTCCAAATCGAAGCCATTTTTAGTCCATATAAAACAACCTAAACATGAACGTAGAAAAAATATTGTATACAACTGTTTATTGCACTCAAAGTGTTGTCACTTAAAATGAACACTTACTTTTCGCACTAGTTGCATAAATAACTATCATGGGGTGTTTATTTATAAATATTATTGTTAATACACTACATAAAGTCCATCAGTTCTGTATTAAATTGTATGAAGTAACTTGGAAATATGATACGATAACTAAAATTGTTTACAAAAGGAAACCTAATATCATTCCATGAACATAAACTACATTTTCCTATAAATTTTGCCTTTCACAAATACGCAATACAATATAAAATCGTAGAGATGATTTGAAGCGTAAGAAGGTCAAGGTTTGAAATTACACTGCTCCTTATTATAAGTGAAATAATAGAATCTACTGACATACTGTCTATTATATTTAATCAAATTCTATACCTTCGAGACTCGTAGTCATCTGGGGACCCAATTATCGACCTTAGTGGAAGCATTTCCCGGGAGACAACAAAAACAAATCTACGTATTTTTTGTGACTCTTGATAAATGACGTATCATGGTTAAATTCAAACTTAAACAAACTATTGTCAGTGATTGAAGTTACAAAGTAACAAAATTAACTGTATGGAGATTTATAGGGGAATTACATTGTTGAAATTGTGTTATATCGGGGCAAAGATTACAGAATAAATATATATGATGTTTCACTCCAAAGCGATTTGATTCAAGTTGCTGTCCCAAACGGACGCCGCTCTCTCTCATAAATTATGTTTGTCCACGACCACCTAATAATAAGTCAATATTTTACCTCCTAACTAAAGGTATATGGTACCCATATATCAACTGACGTGAATTAAGGTTCATAATACACTGTAGTGTATTATGCTTCATAATTCCCGACTAGAGATGGGGGTACAATATGAAATAAACTATTAAATCTGTGTATTTTGTTCAGGAAATTTGTTTCTGACATATATCGTATCTATAAAATATTGTAATTTTTAGTATTGATACTTTTCATAACGATATTTTCTAATATTAAGTATTTCAAAACAATATATTCATAACGGTACGTTGTATTGATACTTTCTACAGTATCGCCCATCTCTATATATGTCAAATTATTTGAAGTAGCTGCCACAACATTTTGAGGTTAGTAATATGGCAAATCGCTACTGACTTTTATTTATTAATGAATAAATTAAGTGTCGTGGACAAAGTATAGTATTCTACTCGCAATTTATGGCCATAATTCACTTGGGTGACTTGCGCCCCTCGCCTGCGGCTCGTGACGCAAACGTCACCCATCGTGAATTATGGCTATCATAAATTGCTCGTTTAATAATATACTATTACGCCTCGCTTTTGTTGTCAATAACGAGACCGGTAGATACCAGAGAAGTTCGAAAAGCTTATTTTATTTTAAGCTATACAGGGGTAATTAGAGAAATATATATTTAAATCAATAGGATTCTTTATCACAGAGGTTTATTTTTAATTGTTTATTATTTCGAAAAATGTTCGGGATATGAATTTGAAAAGGTAATTAAAAAATAAACTTGAATTTTTAAAATGAATCAATTCAGTTTTTATCCAGCATCTTAGTAATTTTGTGATACTTATTGATAATCTAGCAGATATTCATCACAAATTCAATTAAATATACTCATTAGCCACCAGAATAATAGAGCCACTAAATCTTAAATTTTAATCGTTAAATAACGCGTATTTTTTGGATTGACAAGGTTAAAACAGTAAAAAGAGAAGCAGCTGCAGGATATCTTAATTAAAATTTTTTTAAAATGTTGTAAAATACTAAGTTTGGAGTTTGGTTTATGTGTTAAATATAATCTATTGTCTTTCAAATCTTTCAATATACATTTGAGAGTGTATTTATATCGTGGACCGTAGATATTGTATATGCATACTATCAGAGACAAAACCCGTTAAAAGTTCAATTTCTTTATATTATGGTGTTTTGTATGGATTGTATGCATACAACGGTTATACTTTAAAGTTTAACATTTACTGCCAAGTCACATCATTAACCTGTGGCCAAGTTATGGATTTACTGGATGTGTGTATTGTGATGTGATGATGAAATGTGATTGTCCCACCTAAGGGTGTGTTTTGCTGCTATGTATATATTTGTGTTTTGAGTGGCAATCATAGTATTCCAGTACAAAACTAACCGGGTTAGTTGTCTACATATAGATAAATCCTTGAATTCGTCTTTGTATGTAGGTACTTCTTAAGTTTTGTATATTTCGACACGTGTTTACAAGTAGTAGTGGTACCCAAAATCAATGATTATATGTTTGTGTTATATAATTCTTCAATAAATATGTTTGGTGGACAGATAGCAAGACTTTTCACTTAAATTACCTTTTCAGCAATCTAGACTTTTCGAATTTGGTTTTAGTTTTGTAGAACTTTGTCATTAGCTGCACAAACACTCTTTAATATGACTCATGATAAAAATACATAATAAAAGGATTATTTGATTCACATCAATTAAACTAAACAACTCGAGTTTGCACAAAAGAAATTATTTTGAAGTTTTAAAAAATGTATTGTTCCATTTAAACTTGTAATGAAGACAATGCATTAAATATTTGACACAAGGATCGTATTTTTTTCAGATTAACGTGCTTTGTTACAGATCTGTCCATTAGCACTGGGTACCATATTTATTGTGTGCGGTATGAAAAGTTTTTTTAATAATTTGAGTAGACTCCTGGTAATAAATTTTCCTTGGCAATTTCGGGAATTGCGGTCACCCTCAATTCTGATTCTGATACGTAGTTAGTGGGATTTTATCCTTCCGAACGGAATTAGAGGAAACTACCTACCAATTATAATCGAAATCCTACAAAATGACATGGCTGGTTATTGAAGCATTCCTATGAAACACCATTGGCGTTACAGAAGTTTCCCATGGGGGTTTATGAATATAAAATAAAGGATATTAAGAAACTTTGTTTTTTTTCATCGGGAAAGGAAGAAATGGGATACAAAAAATTGTCCTTAATACAGTTCGGAAAGATAGAAAGTTGTAGATATTCAAAATATACTAAAATTTAAAACACAAGCAAAATTTACTAGCTGGTATGAAATTTTACAGGATGAGGTCACATATATTCGTGTCATTTTACCAAAAAAGCTTATGATGTTAAAAGGTTCTCTACTTTCTACATTCCAAAGCGGTCTGGAGGATTTGCTTTGTTTATGTCGCTAAATTCAAGGAATTAGTAACTGAAAATGAACACGCTTTTAATGCAAAAAGATCTTAATGAACCATTTAAAAATTCATATATGACCCCTCATCCATTGAATGTATTGTAAATATATATTTCTAGATGAATGCGGTAGAAATTTATGTTATTTGTGGTGGTTTTAAATCGAAATCCTCAAGCGTAAAAATAAAAATTGGTGGATTTTGATAACTGTTGGTCCGTTATTCCGCTGGAATGGAGGATTTAGTTTTGCAGCTCACGTAATTCCATTGAATTCATTGGATGTTTATAAAATTGGTGTAGGATTTGTTGAAATGAACAAAACGATATGATTCAGTACATATTCACACAGAGATTTTGAAAAACGTTTTGCGAATGTCAAATGCGGTTTTAGTAGAAAAAATCAGTTTTTCCACTGATAATTATTGCTTCTTCTAGCCAACTGAGAAGTTGTATTTCTCTATTAGTGGTTAATAATTTTCTCTATTATTAACCTAGGTCAATAATGGACAAATTCAAACATATTGAGAATTCAGTGATAGTAGTTCAACAAAAACTTGTGCAACATAATTTTGTATACCCCCAGGAGATTGTCTTTAACATATTTGCTGCTTGAAATTACCTATCAATATAAAATTTTTGTATGAAAATGCCATTAGTTTAAAATTTGTACTCAACCAAAAATGACTGATGACTGATAAAATTTATCGAAAACTGACACTTCTCGTGGTGCGAATTTTTTTTTTAAATAAAAACAAATAAAATCCATAGGTCTTTATTTATTGAAATAATATGGGAAAAGGACTTTGTTGAACTCAAAACAAACAGTAGAACATAAAAATATAAAATGAAATATAAAAAGCTGCTTCAAGGTACCATTTTTGTTTAGCTAATCTATAAAAGTCTGAATCCTCTATTCCTACAACAACCGCTAACACATTTCGAGGGTCTGTACGACCACGGTCGACATCAGGGACTTGAATTCTTAAGATATCACCAATTTGGGCAGGAGGAAACTTTTTTTTTGAGGTTCGCGATATTTTTGTTGCTTGAAGTAGAAGATTCTCTTTTGCAGCTACTCTTTTTAAAGAAATTAGCTCGTATTGTTCAGACAGTGCTTGAGATGAAGATGTGTTAGGTGGCGGATCAGTCAGTGCTTGAGATGAAGACGTACCAGGTTGCGGATCAGCTCCAATGGTATTTTCATCATCCATGTCTGTTTCAACATAAGCTTCTAGCTGTTCTTCGGTCTCAATGTTTGAAATTTGCCCTCGAGGGAGTGATAAGTTGTGTCTTTGGCGAATTGGACAAACGGCAAACCTTCTCACCACTTGTTTGAATCATTGCCTTGCATCCGAGCAGTTAACATATTTAATGTTTCCTGATTAGCTCTTTCAACTGAGCCTTGTGTTTGACTGTGACGAGGCTTTCAGTGCACTATTTTAACATCTTTCCACATAGCGCATAGTTCAGATATGACTCGATTACTGAACTCTCTGCCATTATTTGAATGCAATATAGCGGGAGCACCAAATTGTCCAGTCGGCAAGTACTTTTAGCGACGAAAAATTCCGAAGTTAATGAAATTTTAGGGTGTTGTTTGTACATGTTTAGTGATGTCAAATCCAAGTTTTCGACCTCGAGGAGGTTGTGGAAAATTTTTGGCGGCCGAGAAACCTCGAAATTTTCGGACTTGTTTCAGTTTGTTGCTCATAACTCTAAAACGGTCAATCCTACGTGAAAATCTATTATATAGTAATTTAAAGACGGCACAATTTCCTGTGGATCAAAAAAAAAAGTCCGGAATCGGTCCAATAGATAAACTTTTACGGGCGATCAAAAAATGACAATTACTTCGAATTTTGTTAAAATCTGGCATATCCTCATTTTCAAAGTGCTGTAGCTTTACAACATCACTCCCAATTGCCTACCCCCCTCCCTAAACGTTGTAGAGCATCAACAGGAGAGTTCAAAAACAACAAAAATTTTAAAATTGGCCTAATTTTTCAAATTTTAGATACTGTTTTCCTAAAATTGGCATTTCTCGAAAGTAGCTCCCACTTGGTTTTATGCTCTTTCCTGGGGCCTATTCACTCCTATAACCCAAAATCGTCTCTGATACCATTCCGCAAGCTGAAATTTGGTTTTCGCCACCGACTTCGTGAACATTTTGTAGCGCAGGTCATCCAGTTTTTCTCTGGAGTCTCCTCCATAAATTGCTACAAGAAGTTTTTCACCAGCATCACAAATTTCCGAGGCAGTGACATCCGGTTTGGTAAAAGTTGCCACGATTGGCTTAAGGTAGGCATCCTTCTCGTAAATGCGGCAACACTTTTTCTTACCCAACCCATAGGGTGTAGAGGTTGTATCGCACCCGCTTGCAGCGTGTAGAACAAGGATTTCCATGGGCTGGAATTTACACGATGCAGAGGAGTACAATACGCTGGGGGCGTTCCTTTTTCCACTCTTCTGGAACCACACATTTTTAACCGAAGACCCTAGGGCTGTGAGAAGAACGAGCACGTCGATATCTTCGACTGTGATAACCACAGCATCGGAGTTCAGAGCTTTCACGATGGCCGTGGTGACGATCATGACGTCGGCGTCTTCAATAGCTTGGTGAACCTCAATCCCGTTGGCTTACATCTCCGTCATCACCATGGAAATGAGGTTCTTCTTATTGAAATCATTGGATAAGAATTTCTCTTGAGCCGTGGTGACAACGGTGGAAGCGTTGAAGGCGAATTTTGTTGACTGCTGCAGAAGAGCCCGACGACACCGCTCGGCTGCCTTAGTACTCTGGTACATGACATCCCTGGGGTACCCATCAAAAATTACGGTAGTATTACTCCCGAAGTGTCTCAAAATAAAATCGACGTAGTTCCTACACAACGTGCCGAATGTGGCTGTTGGAGACTTTGGCCAAACCACGTTGTGCAGCAAGTACCCCCCGTCGATAACTGCGGTTACTCTGCTGCCAAGCTCGACATCTTCTTGAGGTGTAAACGCTGAATACAAGGAAGACTTGGTGCCTTTCCTTAGGCCTTAGTAAAGAGGGACATTGGAAATGGCGCAAGCTCGTACTTGAGCAAGTCTTTCATGTCATCTTCTGACTTCTTAGCTATACACACTCGTTGAAACAATGTAAGAGGGTCAACTGCAACCTTTTTATTTGCAATTTTCAACGTACAGGAAACGGAGGCAAGAGTGATCACCTTGTCCTTCCTTTTCCGCTTCACATTTTCGAAATTCTCTCCCACCATCTTCTTCAAGCATCTAATGCCAATTTCTCGTGCTAAGTAACAATTCACTTCATCAAAACCAATTACTCCAGTGCTTAGCGATACTATATCCTCTATACGCACAAATGGTGGGTGTTGTGAGAGCCATTCTGTCAGCTTCTGTTTATCCAGGTTATCTTGCTTTACACGAGTGGGCCTCATGTCCACATGTTGTTCACTGGTTCCTGTTTCAACCTCAGTGAATACCTCTATTTGCTCACAGACCTCTTGAAGACAAAGCATACCCAATGTCGCTGTCGCTTACTCCTCGACCTCTCTTTTTGAACTTTCTTGTTGATGCTCTACAACTTTTAGGGAGGGGAGTAGGCAATTGGGAGTGATGCTGTAAAACTTCAGCACTTTGAAAATGAGGTTATGCCAGATTTTAACAAAATTAGAAAAAATTGTCATTTTTTGATCGCCCGTAAAAGTTTATCTATTGGACCGATTCCGGACTTTTTTTTTTGATCGACGGGAAATTGTGCCGTCTTTAAATTACTATATGATAGCTTTTCACGTAGGATTGACCGTTTTAGAGTTAAGAGCGACAAACTGAAACAAGTCTGAAAATTTCGAGGTTTTTCGGCCGTCAAAAATTTTCCACAACCTCCTCGAGGTCGAAAACTTGGATTTGACATCAGTAAACATGTACAAATAACATCCTAAAATTTCAATAACTTCGGGATTTTTCGTCGTGACGCTCCTTTTCCACAACCTGCCGACTGGACTAAAATGTTAAAAAAATTTGGAGAAGGTGATATGCTACTTCTTTCGATCTCTTGCTTTTTAAAGGTCGTAACTGGACAAATTTGGTTAAATGATCTTGATATACCACTATAAACTTGTAATTGCCATCCCTGTGTGATTGCAAGTCTATCAAGTCGACTTGACATCTAGAGTTCAATTCGGAACCGAGCATTGGTTTCACAACAATACCTATTTTAGGCGCACTATGTTTCATTTGACATTGTTTACACAAATTTAAATACAACATTACAACTTCATAAGTAATATTTTTGTATCTAACTTGCAATTCTTTAAGCATTCGTGTTCTTCCTCCATGACCTGTTCTTATGTGACTTTCAGAAAGTATAGTAAACAACTCATCATTAGTGACATAATACTGGATATTTGTTTCTCCTGGTTTTAATGGCACAATTAACTTTTCTTCATCACTAACTTTTAAAATGTCAAAACGTTTTAAACGTCTGTAGTCCAAAGGTGTACTACACTTACTTTTATCAGAAATTACTTCAGAAACGATTTTAGAGTACCTACTTTTCTTGTGAAAAATGAAAACAATTGTCTTCTCGTTTACTTCCAATTAAGGCAAGTAACTTTTCAAAAAACTTATCACGATTCACTGTAGTAGCCATTGAATACAAATTATAATTTCTATTAAAAAAATTAAATTAGATTAGGGAGCGCTGTCAAACGTTGCGTTAGACTGACGGAGACAAAGCTAACTGAAACAAGGAGCTGGAACCGTCTAAAAACTTGTCGCGAACTGCAGTGTCCGAGATTCACCGGACCTCATTTGTGTTTGTCGACATATACCGGTGAAAGTCCGAATGTATAATAGAATTAAAAAATGTTCGGACGTTCACCAAGGCATTTGACATTTGTCGACATCCACCGGCGAATGTTGACATTCACTAGTTTCGGTCTTTCACGATAACATATACACCATGGTGGTGAAGACATTTATAAACCTCGCCCCTTTTTTGGTGCTCGGTCAATAATAATAGTCTTCACCACCTTGGTATATAATATACTATTAGGTAGGTACATCTTTAAATGAATTGGTTTTGAAACTTTGGCGCTACCTAAACATGAGAGTTAATTTTGACATTTCATATCTGCTGTTATAAGCCATTCTTAAAAGACATTCTTTGTATTTTCTAGAGCTGTGTCTTTAATGTATACACAATTCATGTGACAATGAACAATGTAAAAGCAAAATAAAGCAACGTTATATCCGTATGAATTTATGACTAGAGAGACTCTCCATTGTTTCATCAACAAATCCCTTAGTTAAATTTTTGAAAAACATCTCCCCGACTATATCACTTCTGCATGCCATGAGAAAATTACATAAGGGTCTTGGGACGGAAGATACCTCGTTTATTATTAATTGTTCCGTATTGTGTCACAAGAGGGTGTAGTAGTACACAAAAGGTCGAGATTATAGGGTGGCAGAGAATAAAAAGGGTTCACAAGGTGAGATAGATTTTACGCCTCTTGAAAATATTAAGTCTTCTATACAACTCTGGTGTTGAAAATTTTGATATTTTATCTGGTGTTGATAATTGATGCATACAAGAGAGGTTATAAGTGAATATTTCCTTTTTCAATGGTTATTTTTGCGGCTATTAGATTATTTAATGAATTTCACTTTAACGTATTTAAAGTATTTTTCTTATATTAATAGAATGGCCTTGTTGTAACTGGCTATTAGTTCATAAAACATATAATCAGAAAGTGGCTAACTTCATCTTCAGGTTTGTGACGTATCTGTATTGAAAGCTGCAAACATTTAGGAAGCTCTAGTTTCCAGTTTTCTACTGAAATATTCGGTTTAAAAACTGAACTTATTAAATTATTTGGCTGCCTCTGTCAACTTTTGGCCGCCTCTGTCAACTTTTGGCCGAAATAGTTTCTTAGTGTCCAATGATAGATGGCGTAATTTGTATATCATCTTTTTATTTTACAATAGAATTATATTCCAGTAAATGAAGGAAAAAAGTTAACATAAATTACGCCCTATTTTCATCTTCCGGTTGGAAGTTGCATTTGGTACCTCATTAAACATGAGACAAAGTTCTGCATGAAAACGCGTGCGAGGGCGGAGAAAATGGCCCCAAAAGACCAGAAAAATAGGTTTTCAGTCAATATCTCCTAAAATATGACAGTTAGAGATTTTTGGTTCAGATAAAAATTAAAGTTCAGTTAATTTTCTACAAAAATGGTCCTTATAATTTTTCTCGAAAATTTGACCGGTTTCGAGAAAAACGGCACCAAGCGCACCTCGAATAATGAGCTTCTGTGCTGTATGCCGGAGAGCACAGTCCGTGTATTTACACATCAGCGAGGGGACAAATTATTCAATAACTTTGTGAAAAATGCATATTTTCTCATGATTCAAAATGTGAAAGGGGAATTCTGCTGCTATCATACCCTGTGAATTGAGTCACGTTTGACTCTTTTGGTCCTATTGGAACACGGGTCAAACTTTCTGCTCCCCGGCAATTTTGACCTCGCCAGGAATTTGTTCCTATTTTTTTTGTATTGCACTAATTTACTCAAAATTTTCTTGATTATGGGTCCTCATAAGGTCCCTTGTCATCCCTGAAATTTGTATACCCTAATTTTTTTTAATTTTCATTCAATCGTTGTTTATTGAATCCCAAATTTTTGCTGTTTTTGGATCGCGGGGAAATTTTGTGAACAACCATCAATTAAAAATTTATACTTGATCCGATTGGTCTCTATGATACATCATTTGAAAGCTAAGATGGTTACCTTTCGATTGTAATTACTTTTTTTGACGAAGTCGTCCATTTTTCAATAAAATTAGAAAACGCGGGCTCAAGGAAAAATGCACTTTTTGTTGCCTGCTCTTTATTTCAAACATTTTAACACCTTAACTAGTGTAATGGGGGAATTCCCACCTTTCCATCGATGTATATAAGTCATACTTTTGATACCCCGGGGAAAAACCAGTAGGTATATCTAAATGTATACTCTATAATTTATTACTCTCGTTCCTCCGTCGTTCGCCGCGCGTGTGCTCTACGTGGCGCTCGTGTCGTTTGCTCATCTATTTGTGGTTCGTGTGAGTCACGCCAGTGTTCGAATTATAAAGACAGCGATAATATGTTATCCCAAGAGGTAGAATTAGAGGAAACTGTAGACTCAGAAGAAGTTGTTGACGGGGTAGAGCTAGAGGGAGCTCTAGACGTTCTTGACCAAGAATCAGATGATGACTGGTGACGAACAGATTTATGTCATAATTGCAATGTATTTTTATATACTTTTTTCATCAATTCACGGACAATTAACTCGCGAATCTCTTGTACTTTTGTTAAAAATTTTCTATGTAATATTTTAGTCTATAATGTATTATTCTTGTATCATAATATTAGGTTGTCCCGTTGATAAATAAATAAATAAATAAATGAAAATATATTTTTCTATAATAAATGAACGTGTATAACTCGTTATTCCAAAAACCTCAATCAGTCTGGTTGCAAAAAAATTTGCAAAAATTTGCGGAGAATCTGCAAGAAATTGTTGCTGAGTATTATGGGTAAATATTCTTCACTCTTGAGGCATTCTCAGTTTTCCTTACCAAAAGCCTAATGAAATTCAGTTTTTTGCCACATGTGCAAAGCTGATTGTTGCTAGATTCAGGTCCACTGATGAGGTCCATCTCGCTAGAATTAATCTTATAGCCCGTTTTCCTCATCTGAGAGGAAAACAAGACTCTCGGAAAGATGAATATCCATCAAAAGTGTCTGGTTACAGGGTTTCTCATTTATGGCACCGAGGATTTTCCCAATCTGTAAAATGTTGTGGCGCCATATACTATTGTTTCCACAATCCAAAACATTGAAAATAATGGATTTCCAACACCCCCCAGCTCAAATTTTGTACAAAACTTGCATATTTCACAAGTCTCAAAATTTCCGGTATTTCAATCCGATTTTTTAGCAGAAAATATTAATGTTGCGAAAAAAATCATGGGGACCATTTTTGTAGAAAATTAACTGAACTTTAATTTTTATCCGATCCAAAAATCTCTAACTGCCATATTTTAGGAGATATTGACTGAAAACCTATTTTTCTAGTCTTTTGGGGCCATTTTCTCCGCCCTCGCACTCGTTTTCATGCAGAACTTTGTCTCATGTTTAATGAGGTACCAAATGCAACTTCCAACCGGAAGATGAAAATAGGGCGTAATTTATGTTAACTTTGCCTTTTTTTCCTCCTTCATTTACTGGACTATTATTACAAACATATTTTTAACGCTTTCTAAAGTTTTGAAAAATACTTAACTAAGAAGCAACAGGTATTCCCAGTGCTATAGGCCCCGACGGATATTGAATTACAGTTCCAAGTATTTGCGCGTCATCAGTACAAGGTAAATGCTCTCCGTCCGAGAGCTCTAAGAGCCACTGACTGATGAAAACATTAAAATCACAATCAATACATGTCTTCCAGTAACGAAAATGTTAAAGTGGCTGTAATATTATTTTATTGAGAAATGTAATTAAAATGTATCGTCATTTGGCATTCAATTAACAATTTTAATAATTTTGTTGCTGTAATAATAATTTAATTCAACTTAATTATTATTTGGCAACAAATTAATAATTTTGCACTTGTCTGTGTCGAGGGGTTGGCTGGAAATCTCACCATGGAGAGGCGGAGGACATTCTCCAAATTTATGACGTATTTAATAAGCAAAGATGAAAGCTACAGAAGGGGAAGCTGCAGAAAACATCTTTAGCTAGTACAACTGCTTTGACATCTTCAAAAGCAAAAATTACTAAAAAGTTCTGGTAAATCTTAAGATTAAATCCTGACAATGAGCTGAAGGAGTGAAATTAAATTCAGGAGTATTATATTTCTTACAATTTTCTAGTCCAGTACAGGGTGTCCCAAATTGGTTTGCAGGGTATCTCGTAAAATGGAAGAGATAAAAGAAAAGCAGTCGATATGTTATGACTTTTTTTTGTTAAAGTAACGATAGACTAATTAAATCTTTAGTATATCCCTGCAGTTGGAAGATACTGGGCAATTATTGAAAACTGTCGAAAACTACAAAGTACCATAACTTTTTAATTAAGAAAAATATAAGAAAACGTTATGGAAACTTTTGATAGATATGATATTAAAGAGTTCAGTGGCGCACAGCATTTTTTGTTAGAGGGCTCACTAAGGAAATATAATGCAAACTCATGTTGGTTTAAATGGGACACCCTGTATATTTTGACGTATTCCGTTTCCTTTTTCAATTCTCATTCACCTGATATGACATATTATATGTCTATTTTCAATAGTTAGAGCTACAATGCAAATAAACCATTAATGGATGTTATCAGGTGAAACACCCTTAAAAAACTGAATACTCAGTATCATTTTATTATAAGGATACTGATGTGTGACAATTTCATTTATCAAAAATATAATTAATAAAAAATAAAACCAGATTGAAAAAATAAAAATAATAAACTCATGAAACAGCAAGAAACATTGTAGACAACTAATCTACCTATAACTAATTTTATTAGAATGTAAAAATTACATTGTATGTTCAAAATGCTTTCCGTTTTCATCGATTACAAAGGTTTTTTGTTCAAATAATCTCCAACCAATTCAGCATTACCAAAAATAAAATCAGTGAACTAAAAACAAAGTAGGTGAATGTAGCTGATTATTGGTAGGAGATTATTCTAACTAAAAAATTTTCAATCTATGAAAACGAAGAGCATTTTGAACATTTAATGTATTTTTTTTTGTTTTCTTCCATCTTTTCTAGTATACGAGATACCCTGTAATACACATCAATTTGGGACACCCTTTACAGCTTTTCCCTCATTTTTGTGTTTTTCTTGCTCATACACCTTAAGTACACGTGAAATGAAAAAACCAGTCAGTGACAAAGATCAATCTTATAATGAAATCTCAAGATCTTAGAGCTTTAGAGTCATTTTATATTTGTCTTCACTTGTGTATAGAAAGTATATACATTTTTCTTAAGAAAACTTTTTGCTAAACAATAAAGGATGAAATCGTTTTCCACGAGACATTTTCAAGAAAACCTTTTGTTCATCGCCATTGTTAGACTTTGAAATCCTTGGGATTGACAAACCGTGTTTTTCAATAACGATTAAAGTGGTTTCGAAAGAAGCTTTATAATTTTTCATTAATATTTCATGGAAAATCTATATACGTTGTATTTTTATGGTTGAAGAAAAAAATACGTAGATTATTATTTTTGCTTCAAATTTATTTATTTAGATATAGAGGGATGATTATGTAGATAGGCTAAATATAACTTTATAAAATTTGGTAGAGTTTGTTCAACCATCCTATGTCGTTACGTCATACATTGTCCAGCTTTCTTCCCCATTCTTTAAATGGATGAGACGGAATTATAACGTCATTAACGTATTTCTTTTCTGAGGTCGACATACATTTATCTGTTACTTTTGACAGTTCAGTCATATTTTGAAAACAATTCTTAACATATGTCATTGATCATAATTTTGAGGTTAAGTGTAAAACAACATTAAAGTAATATGAGACATACGTGAAACAGCAAACGTCTTGAATACGCCAACAATTATGACGTATAGTGTAACTAATGTTAATGTGATGACCTTGAATTGTATCACAAGTTTTATGCAGGTTAATTTTAATCCACTATATTAATTTGAATTACATTTGAAAAGCATTATTTTACAATATTCGAATTTATAAAATAATTTTATGCAGGCCATTGGGCGGCTTTTTCCTTCAAAGGGATTAAAAATATGGGTCATCACATTAACAATAGTTACACTATAACGGCAAAGGATGTTTGAACAAACTCTACGTAGTTTATTTTTGTTCTAAGTCTTGGACAACGTAGTAGATATGGAAATATTACAAGATTCGACATATTAAATAAAGCAAAATGGTGAAACTCAGTTTCAAATGAAGAAAAAATGAAAAAATGGCCCCAAAGTTCCAGCAATCTGTTTTTCGATGATATCTGCCAAAATATAACATTTAAAGAAAATTTTTATAGGATATAAAATAGAGACCAATTCATTATCTACAAAAATGATACCTGTGACTTTTTTCAAAAGCTTAATACGAGGGTGTATAGATATCTAGTTAGCCTAGACCAGTTCCATGCATAAACAAAATATTTAGTTACCATAGCAACGAACAGTGTGAAGTTGGATGTCCAAAAAAGTAAACTAGAGTTTCTCAATAAATTAAAAGAAAAAAGATTCCCACCGAAATTGTGAAAATCGAAATATTGGAGTATCGAGCCATCATCAAGTACCTGTATTTAAAAGGGTTAAGAGGTAAGCAGATTTACGAAGAATGGTGAATACCCTTGGTGATCAATGACCTTCGTCCTCTTCAAGACCTTAGAAGTTTCGTGTCCAAAAATCTGTTGGAAAAGTTCTTGCTTCAGTTTTTTGGGATTGCCATGGAGTAATCATGATTGATTTTTTGGATAAGGGTAGAACAATATCCGGAGATTACTATTCGACATTACTGTCCACTCTACGGGAAAAAATTGAAGAAAATAGACGCGGAAAGCTATCCAAAGGTGTTTTGTTTTCGCAGGACAACGCCTCTGCACACAAATCTCACTTTGCCATACAAAAAATTCGTGATTTAGGGTTTGAATTACTAGAACACCCCCCTTATTCACCAGATTTGGCTCCGTCCGACTATCATCTCTTCCCTCAACTGAAAAAAAGTTTGGAAGGTCGTAAATTTTCTCCCAACGAGGAGGTAATAAAAGGGGTTTGCAGAGTAAGATGAAACATTTTTTTGAAAGGTCTAGAGACGCTGCAGGTTCGCTGTAATAAATAATTAAGAGGAGAATATGTTGAGTAATAAAATATTTTGACATTGAAATTTTATTTGGTTCTATAGTAGGCTAAGAATTTTTCAATGTACATATCTAGTTTCCGAGATAACGGCCCTAAAATGTGCCCTTTACTTGTAGCTTCTGGCTGTGATTCCATGAAAACAAATTCCAGAAATGTAGATAAAAGAGGGCGGACATATTGTCCAATAACTCGACTAAAATGGATATTTTTTCAAAACCCCACAGCTATGGTATCCTGTGTCTCAGACCATTTTTAAAATTTTTTCAAATATTGGGAACCCATGCTCAAGCTTTTTTTTCTTTGATTTTTCTCATTTTCTAAAAAATATATCCTTTCTTTTTAAGTAATGGGTCCTAAAAAGCCATCGAAAAAGCTCGGAAAAGTTGTTTTAGATTAACATTGCCTGTAAACATAGAAAATTTCACGTTATTCATGATGTTTTACGAAAAACCCCTTCAGGGAAATGACTGAATGAGTGTAATCGAACAAAAAATCCAAAAGATCAAAGGATCTGTACAAAAAGAAAATTGTATAGGAACTTTAACTACACTCTGAGGCAACAAAAATCCGTTTTTCCGGATTTTCGCTGATGATGAGACTTGGGTCTATTAGAATCATCCCTTCCAGCATGAATTTGTAAAGTGAGGTTATATAAGGGTTTACAGCAACAAAAATAGGAACCAAAATTTTTTAGAATTGACATACAGGGTGAGACATTAGACCTGAAAATTCAACAAGGCGGTGAAACTAGAAACCAGAAAAAGTATGTTGATGCTACCCAGTAGTCCCTTAATGTCTTTGTTATATCCACTTTTGTGGCATTCAAATTACTCCAAATGGAACCGTTTTCTTTTCATTGTCATAACTGTTTTTTTGTTCCCATTCGAAATAACAAAGCAATTTTGAAAATTAAAATTTTTGTTCAGTTAAAAAGGAGAAAAATGTAATTTAACTTCTATTGTGTGTATACTGATATGAAAATGGGAAAGTCATTTTAATTTTCCAACGCTTTACGCGACCCATTTCCTTCAATTAGTTCGAAAGGGTTGTTTTTAGGGCTTTATACGACAAATGAAAAAATTCCGAAATTACTGAAACGATTTAGTTGAAATTAGGTACAAATACGTATATTTGTGAGCCAAATAAATTCTGTGTGAGGTGGTATATTTTTAACAAAAAAAACTTGGCCACCTAAAATTTTGCTGAAGTTCGTTGTCCAAGAACTTCTCTGATATTCCAACGATTTCAATTGCCTCTACGCCAAATTGTAGATAAATTATTTAGTATTAAGACTCCAGAAAAGTTTTCCGAAAATGTTGTTAACTTATTTATACAGGGTGAAAAAAAACCTATATTTTTTGTCCGATTTTTTAACACCCTGTGGTACAGCTCGAGAAATTTATAGACTTCCCGATTAGTTAATTACACAGACCATCCTTTTCGCCATCTTTCAGTTTTTATTTCACCACGACATCTAGATTTATTTTGAAGACACACGTCAAATAAATGTACTACCTCTATCAATACACTTCTACTGTTTCGCCCTGTATATTTACCACGGTTTTATTGCAATTGAAAATGAGACAAAGCTAAGACATTGAGAAAACGATATTTATATAGAAATCCGAAATACTACTGACAGCTTCTATTAGACACCTGCTGATACAATCTGACATGCTTATCTCAAACAGTTATTTCCCGTGTTAACATTTGCTTCAAGAGATATTTCAACCAAATGGATTTTTACACTACGCCAGTCTTGCGAATTGTAGATATGATAGTCCTGTCTACGTGGGATGATATATAGGAAAAACAGGTCCGGATTTGACATGTAAACAAGATTTATTTAATGAAGAACTACCACTACTACAATGCCCCGTTAACAGACCCACTACAGCTTTGACAGCCTTCCTATCTTTGGCCATCAGATCTGCTGTAAATTTTGGCGAGTGTTCTACTATGAACTGTTTCGCTTGCCTTTGTCCTGGTGAGTTCCTCCCCCATTTCCGAGATTTGTGGTTTTTGTTATGGTTTTTGCAACGCCGCAGAAGGGTACCAGCCCAACGAATGGAATTGATGCGCCTTGTTTGGCCATTTCATCCGCTTTTTCGTTATGAGCCTCGTGCCCCAGTACCCAGGCTACCGTAACATTGCTACGCTCACCCAGTGTTTTTAGGGCCCGCACACACTCCCATACTCCCATACTAGCTTAGAATTGACCTCTACGGAGTTGAGTGCCTTTAGCCCTGCTTGGCTGTCTGTGAAGATGGCAATTGGACGATAAATGCGAGAGAAAGGAATTTACTTATTCTATTTTTTCGTTTTTATAGAATAAGATTATTTTCCCATGCTCACGAATATTTATTATACAGTGTGGAAACCACTTATGGAATAAAATTCTTCATGTCATTATTTTAGAAAATTATAAAAAATGCTGAGACACGTCAACTTTTGAATTGAGTTGTGCGTTATGTAAACATAAATTTAAATGTACAGGGTGATTCACGCAAGTATGCCATAGTCAGTGTTGTTTTTTTTAATGAAACACCCTGTATATTTGCATATTTTTGAAATCCTCTTAATAAACCGATTCCAACAAACTAAATAATGTATGGTCAATTATGAATTATACAGGGTGAAATTTTAAAATTAATAATTTATTACACTTGAAATATTGGTACTTTTTTAAACTAGCTAAATATGGATTTATCAAAAATCTAAACTAACTAATTATTAGACGTATTTGTATATTAAACAAAACCTGCTGCGCCCATGAATTTTATCATAAATACCTAAAAATTGCCTAAAAACGCCAATAATCAGACAAAATCGGTAAATAATGTGGATTGTTTTCTATTCTGTCAGTTGTTGATGTGTTGACAGTTTATACGGAAAAAGTAAAATCTTTGTCAAACACTCTTTCCTTGTCGACATAACAATGAAATATTTAACTGAGACTCACCGAATTGAGATTTTAATCATTATCGGGTACGGGGATAACTGCAAAAGTCAAGTTGAAGTGGCAAACTTATTTAATCACAGGTATACCGAATTGTCTAATATTTCACAAAGTACTGTGTCTAAAATTCATGCACAATTCAGAGAACTTGGACATGTCAAACCATTGGAAAGAAAACCACACTTCATTGAAGATGATGTGAAAGTGGATATTTTATTAAGTGTCGAAGAGAATCCAACTTCAAGTACACGTCAAATTGCCCGTGAAAATAATGTTAGTCATACAACTGTTCTCAGATGTCTTCATGAAGAAAAACTTCATCCCTACAAATTAACTTTTGTGCAGGAGTTAACAGAAGACGATCTAGATCGTAGAATGGATTTCTGCGAAAGATTGATGAATAAGCTGAACAGAAATGAGATAGCTCTTGGTACCATTCTTTTTTCTGACGAATCAACATGCACATTGAATGGAGAGGTAAACCTTAAGAACTGTAGATATTGGTCAGCAGAGAATCCTAATTGGATGCGTGAGACACATACTCAGTACCCTCAAAAGGTGAACGTTTGGGCCGGTATCATAGGCGACCATATTATTGATCCTATATTTATAGATGGAAATTTGACAGCTGAAAAATATTTAAATATGCTTAGAAATGAAGTTATTCCTTTGTTGGCAAACTTATATCCCAACGCAATAGATCCTAGCTTACCGAATGAAAATGTTTGGTTCCAGCAAGACGGGGCAACACCCCATTATGATTTAATGGTAAGAACTTATTTAGATGAAATCTTCCCCAATAAGTGGATTGGACGAAGAGGTACTATTGAGTGGCCAGCTAGATCGCTAGACCTTACGCCGTTAGATTTTTTTCTGTAGGGTTATCTCAAGAACAAAGTATATGCAACACAACCAACTAGCATTGTAGACCTCAAAGACAAGATAACTACAGAAATACGGAATATTTCACCTCAAACTTTAAATGAAGTTAAGGAGAAGTTCTATAGGAGACTGTGCTATTGCCAACAACTAGGTGGAGAACATTTTGAGCATTTATTTTAATGTATTGAAATCAAATACATCAGGTATATATATATATATATCTCTTTATTTAGTCAAAAATAACTAATTCCACTTACATAATATACATACACATAATACAATTGAGAAGAACAGTACAACATATTGTAGTGTATGTGTTAGATAACTGTTAAAATAAAAATTTCACCCTGTATAATTCATAATTGACCATACATTATTAAGTTTGTTGGAATCGATTCATTAAGATGATTTCAAAAATATGCAAATATACAGGTTGTTTCATTAAAAAAAAACACCGACCATGGCATACTTGCGTGAATTCACATTTATGTTCACATAACGCACAACTCAATTCAAAAGTTGACGTGTCTCGGCATTTTTTATAATTTTCTAAAATAATGACAAAGAATTTTATTCCATAAGTGGTTTCCACACTGTATATAGAAGGTAAGTTTTAAATTCCATGAATTCGTGTAAATTTGGATACATTTCAATAACCTCTTCTAGTAATCATTTTGTACCTTCATGACTCTTCTATCAATGGTTAAACGTTTTTTATTAACCAAAAACCTGATATGGAAGCAACACCTACAAGAAAGCCGAGTGTTTTTTACCATTCAATGTTCATTTCGTGTGGTTTTCAGCTGAGCTCGAAATAAAAAGGCTTTAACTATGTGATTCTCCACAAAGCACGTGTCGAGAGCTCTTGAGCCCAGCACTGGAAACAAGGTGTGTAGTGTTGTGTTACATGCTCTGCTATAGAAAGGATCATTTGTCAGAAATGTGGGAAAATTTGAAAATCATTCACTTAACGCCTTCGCGTAGGTATATTTTTTAGATTTGGGGACTTTTTTTGTAGTATTTCCAGTAATTTACGTTATTTTTACTTTTTGTTGATTGAATAATAAGTTTATAGTAAATAAAACATTTTATACGACAAAAATATTTAGGAAACCTCTGTATAAAAGAGTATAGGTTGTTTAACTTACCGTATTGGCAATGGTGTAGAGCATTTCGACATACAGCTTGTCCTTTTCATGATGAGAGGAATTGTAATCTATCGGTGTGATTCCGAAATCCGATTCCGGAGCCGGTGGATCTGACGAAGATGTTTCGGTTAACTTTAATATGCTCTGTCGTTGGTTTTCCTGTTTCCAAGCTAATGCGGTGAAACTCTCGAAATACGAACCATCAATCTCTTGTACACTGAAATAACAGAAATATTTGATGAGAATAGATAAGCCACAAGATTGTATCACTATTTTTTTAGATAAATGATAAATATTCCTTTAAAAAAAGTTCAGTGACGTATTGTAAGATACTTGTGGACTTTTTAATCCCAGTGTCGTGTGAAAAATAATTTCTAAGGGTACACAAAGATGGAATTTAATATATAGTCGAAAGCACTGTTATCGTGCGTGTTCAAAGGTCACTAACCATATGTATCGAATAAGAAGACACAGAGGTTACCAAAATGTGAGATTACAAATATACCCAAAGAATATAATGATGGTTGATGTTTCCTGCACACTGGTTGACGAATTTCCACTTTTTCATTCATTCTCGAAATAATCTATCAGATTATGTACCATTTTTTTTGCTTGAGGATGCAAAATACCGGAAAATTGCTTCTTATTACTCATATTATCACTTTGAATTGTCAAAGTGACATAACTGACATATAAATAAAAATTTCGCTGGTGGAAGACTTTTTAGAATCGCTGAAAACTAAATAAGTACCTACATATTCTTTTTTCTCCCGTCAAAATTGCATAAGTCTGTCTTATTCATGTTACGGTTTTTATTTGGAAGTTAAACGCAATGAAAGAAAACAAAAACGGTGAGTATGTCTTTGTTAAATCGTATGACCCGCATGATAAGACTGCATTTGACTATCCCTGTATACATTTCAAGTGGTACAACCTGTATAAGTAATTTGAATTATAATTACTTTTTGAAGCATCGGATTATAAAGGAAGTTGTTGACTACTGCCTTCTTCAATGCGCCGTGGATGGTAATCAAAATAAACAAAATACAGACAAAAAGAAATCTCGTTTGTCATATTGAGGATGATTTCAATATCAGAAAAGAATCGTATGCTGCGTTACAGCTGCTTGTCTAAAGCTTTCCACTTAACAGGATGAATGAGTCAACGAAATAAACCTTTCCTGTTTCGGGATTTGTGGGGAATGACTAAGACAAATCTTGAAACAACTTTTCATCTACAAATTAAATAAAGCCTCTTAAGCGAATAATTAAAGGGAACTACTAAATATCAAGCGGTGTAATTTACATAAACAGAAGATACGTCAAACAGCAAAGGATTAATTAAAGTGGGATTTCCTTAAAAGTTTTCCTGAGAGAACAAAACTATTTAATTTATTCGATTTTTCTTTTTTTGGTTGGAAAATGCAGCAAAAAACGTTCTGGACGACTTGATTAGCGTTTGTGGGGGACGAGGAACGGACAGTAATTTGTAGTTGACTATTTTTATCTAATTCCGCTATCAAATGTGACACTTTAAGTCACTCCTCGACGTTAGGTAACGTTACATTTTTCATAACTTTCATATATCAGTTATGAAAAGTAGTTATGTAAAAACTTTACGTAACTGTTTAAGTTTCAACATAAAGATACTACATGAGTTTTAAAGAATAATTTATCAATTGAGTAGGTACTGTCAAAACTGACAATTATTTCATTATTCAAACTGATAATCACCCCATAATTTTAATTCAATAGTATTTTAAGATTTATAAACATTGAAAAAAACATTATTAAGGACACAGTTATTTGAAGTGAGTCAATTTTCTGGGTGAATACTTCATAGTAACAATACTTTTAACACCATTTAAATCCAATTTAATATTACCATTGTAATTGAAGATTTTATGAAATATTATAAAAGCGCGGAATTAGATAAAACGTTGTACGTAAACACGTTATGAAGAGAGCAACATTGTTCAACTCGCGTATTTGCAGAACTCGCTGGCGCTCGTTTTGGCAAATATTACGCTTGTTGAACAATATCGCTCTTTTCATAACTAGTTACGTAAATAACTAGAAATAACAAGAAATTTGTTATAGGTATCGGAAGTAATATTTCAAAATTTGGCGAATGTTTGCGACGGCATCCACCAAAATATTATTTCAAAATTTGGTGGATGATCATACTCAGTTCCACCAAAATTTGAAATTTATATATACAGATTTTACAGGAATTAGTGGGATCGGTAAAATCACAGTCGGGACACTGTTCATATTGTTTTGGAAGGAATCCCGAAGAATTTTCACATCAAATGCAACGAACTTAGTGGTGGGTAGAGTTTGAAGAAGTGGTTATCCTTTTGGGTAGAAAAATGCAGAAAAAACACCTTGCAAATGACTTGATGAAGGTTCCTTCGAAAACTGGTTTGTTCTCAAATCTTTCCATGGTAAATTTCATGAGCCGAAAGTATATTTCAAAATTGAAGGCGTGCATTCTCCAAAATTTGAAATCCGCGTATTGGAATATTTCTAAATACAAAAATTCTACGTTCTTATCAAAACTTGTTAACGATTTATCACATATTGGTAATTTTATTATCCATGGAGGAGGGGAGGGAATGAATCGTTAACAAGTTTTGATAAGAACGAAACAAACCATACCCTAATTAGAGGAAATTTCTATGAGAAAATATCTTATTTACAACAATATACTCAAATCTACACAGATGCCTCCAAAACGGATACTGGATTTGGAGCAGAACTTGTAACTCCAAATGTAATAATCAAATTTAGACTACCCTATATTACAAGCATTCTAACTGGAGAACTTTATGCGATATTTCAAGCACTAGTCCATGCCAATAGAGAAAATGTAAAACACCTGCTCATAGTAACTGATTCATTGAACTCAATTGAAAGTTTGCGCCAGACATATCCATCAAACCCATTACTAAAACTTATTAAGCAGCAATTATCCCAGCTATACAATTCAGGAGCAGTCGTACAGTTACTATGGGTACCTTCACATACAGGAATAGAGGGAAATGAGCGAGCTGATGCAGCAGCCAAAACTGCAATTCAGAATCCTAGTGCCATCGAAGTCACGAGAGCTATGGTGACAGACATGAAAATATTTATCAAGACATCGGTTAATAACGCTTGGCAACACCAGTGGTCTCAATCTAACGATGAACTTAGGGAAGTGAAAAGAACAGTTAAACCGTGGAAGGCCGTTCCAGTAACCAGGAAAGAACAAGTTATTCTGACCCGTCTAAAAATAGGTCACACCCTATTTTCCCATGAACACTTAATGACTAAATCTGAACAACCCCGCTGTACAGTGTGTCAATGCCCTTTAACAGTCAGGCATGTATTAATAGATTGTCCACAGTATTCACTGCAAAGAATTGCATTTAACACTCCACCTACTATGTATCACTTGCTAGGAGAAGTGTACAATATGGAAAACTTGGTAGCATATCTACGTGCTATTCAGTTTCTACACAAAGTTTAATTTATTACCAAAATTGTTTTTTTTTATCTTTACTGTAGTAGTACTTAATATTTAAATATTTATTGTTCATTTGGTAGCGCTAATAACCTAAAGGGTTGATGCGCTTTATTTTTCTTAAATAAAAAAAATTCTACGCTACTGTTGTAAGCACCTCTTCCCTTAAACTATTTATAGGTCAAGTTTTTTCCATTCGGTCGTAAACTGCTGTAACAATGAAGTTCTATCTCCCTCTCATTCTCAGAGTACAATATTCAAATATTCAACATTCTAGTAAATTCTTGAAATACTAAAAATACCTTCAGCCAACAATCGCATATTTGACTGGATCGCTTTATTAGGTCAGATAAACACAAATATTCGCAGTAATCCAAACTGAACTGTAATTTCTGAAATTATTCATAGATTGTTCGGAATACGATGGATGCTGACTAATTGGCTGTTTTATTACTGTAATTAACATTAATGTTTTCATTTTTGATATATTCACAATTTATGTGTAGCCTGGACAGCAGAATCTGATAGTAGACTCACTAATATGCGGTATGATAGAAAAGTATAACTTTTTCAAAGAAATTCGTTACGGAATTAAGCAACAAAGAAGGAACTGGGATAGGAGTGTTCGGGCCAGGAACCAAACACTCTGAAAGCTTGGGAAAAGCCCTAAGTGCCTTTCAAGCGGAAATAAACGCCATAAGAAAGTGCGCCCAGCTCAATATTGATAAAGGATACAGAAGACAAAGGATTATCATAATGTTGGATAGTCAAGCAGCCATTAAAGCACTGAGCTCTTGTGTAATCAGTTCCAAAATGGTATGGGAATGCCTAGACAAACTCAACGAAGGCGAGAACAATATAGTCACCTTACTATGGATTCCAGGACACACTGGAATAGAAGGAGCAGATGAACTAGCAAAGAGGGGGACTGAAATATCTTCCTGGGGGCCTGAACCCTTTTGCGGAATCAGCCCCAATGTAATATTGGAAGAAATAAGTAAGGCCGAGAAAAAGAGAAGATCTGACCACTGGAAAGATGTAGCAGGGCTTATACAATCAAAGACTATTTTGGTGACTACAACCTGTTGAGATCAAATGAATGCATGAGTCAAAGTAAAACTGCGCTAAGAGTTTTAACAGGGATCCTGACGGGACATTGTCGCCTGAATGGGCACCTGAAAAAGCTCAAAATAGTGGAGGAAGAAGAATGCAGATTTTGTGGAATGGAAGAAGAAACCTCCATCCACATACTTTCCAACTTCACAGCACTTCAGAATCCTAGAGCACAGATACACATACATATACTAACATGTGCAACTTACCGAATTAAAATATCAATTAAGCAAACTATCAATTGATATAATCGCGTGTATTTCGTTTTTGTTGATAAAACCCACAACTGCTTTATAATCGAACGATAATTAACGAGGACTTGTCAGAAAATTAATCTATTTGTCTACAATTTCAATTTAAATGTGCTTCAAACACAAACATTTCCACTTGACATATCCATGAACATTCCGAACGAATAAACTAAGCTCCAAAAATTGCATAATAGTGAAGCAAAATATGATATTTCATTGTTTCGGAACATTGTCATTCACTTGAAATGACAATAATTGATTGTCAGCTAATTTCGTGAGTGAGGTTGAAGAACTTTCCTTCGAAAAAAGGTTTTTTATGGACTATTTTACTAGAGTAAATTGATAACTGACAAAATTTGAAGATTTTGAACTGGCAATTTTTTGTCTTGTCGCGGCAATTTTTTGACGTTTGATATATCAAATCTATGTGTATAAAATTCTATCACTCTGTGATAAAATTCAATATAAAATCTTTGTTAGTGGTTTCTAAGGAAACTAAGTTGTTTAGTTATTTATTTAGGTAACTGTCTGAAAATTATAAAAACTGTTTCAAAAATTTAAATGAATAATACATGATTTGGAAATAATTCAATAAATGAAAAAGAGAATACAATTGAGCAAAGTATACCGCGAAATACAATGAAGACAAAAAATTCTGCGTGAGAACAGTAATTATATGTTAGGAAAGGATACTTCTGAACAAGTTATAGCAAGAATTCTTGAAGATTATGGTTTTAACATGAAAAAAAGAGATGGGACTGATTATACTGAAGCTAGTGTGAAAACACTTTGGAATACGACTGCTCAAATGGTTCAGGAAAAATATTTTCTAGAATTTAACATCAAAATTGATCCATTTAAAGATATTACCTATAAATTTGCTAGATTGGCCAGGGATACAAAACGTAAAAAGCTTCAGGCTGAACCTGAAACCAGAAAAAGAAGTTCTAACGCGTTTACCAAAGAAGAATTAATGGAAATGGTAGAAAGCTATTCTGAAGATAATCCTGATGGGTTACAAAAAAAGTTTTTTCATTTATGTTCGTTGGAATTAGCATGGCGTGGAAATGAAGCTGCTAATTGTGATATCAATTACTTTAAAAAAGAATATGATAATGAAGGTAATTTTACTGGCAGGGTAGAATATAATCCAATCTTTTCCAAAACGACACAAGGAGGATCAAAAGCTTTATCTGGCAGTAAGTGGCTGTTAAGAAATAATGCTAACAACAATTTGTGTCCCGTTCGTTTATTTTAAAAAATTATCAAAAAAAGAGAATCCAATCCTTATCTAACAACAACAAGATTATTTTTAACAGTACATCCAAATTGGAAGAAAGGAATATGGTACAAAAATTCACTATTGGGAATTAATACAATGTCAAAGTGGACGAAAATATCGGCAGAATCAATTGGTATAGACACAAAAAAAATAAAAATAACCAATCATTTACATAATTCTTCTGCAATATCTGCATAAGCAAAAAAAGGAGTTGGTGAACAAGAAGTAATTAAGCTTACAGGACATTCTTCTGCCCATTCTTTGAAACCATATTTACAATTAAATGAAGAACACCATTTCCAGCTTATAGAGAGAAAATAAAAATAAATAAAAGGAATCCTCAGTTTCTCATGACATTTAATCCATTTGTTAAAAATGTCATTCGCAAAATTGCCAAGCAACAAACTTTCATGACAATCGAAAAATTTTGCCGACAAAATTTTCACTCTCGTGGTATTATATATGAGAAAATAATCGGACGTTTGCGAATTTTCGAAGGAAATCACCATAAACGTTTTAACTTTTGAATTTTTTGTAATGAACAGTCCTTCAAGTAAATATGGGTTGAGCTAGACCATTATGAACTATAATATAAGTGTTTGTATGTATTTTGGGGTGACATTCACTCTGACATTCACTGTGATGAGATCTATTGTGCCCCCTTACTTCTACTTAGTTTCTGAGGAGAGTCTCAGAAACAAGTAGTTCCTTTAGTCCTGTTTCCCGGAGGAATTTTAGGATGTCTGCAAGCTTCAACATAAGTAAATGTTCCTAATCTATCCAGTAATCTCCTAGGTGCTGTACTCTAGGATTCTGAAATGCTGTGCATTTGGAAAGTATGTGGATGGAGGTTTCTTCTTCCATGCCTCAAAATCTGGATTCTTCTTCCTCCACTATATTGAGCTTTTTCAGGTGCCCATTCAAGCGACAATGTCCCGTTAGGATCCCTGTTAAAACTCTTAGCGCAGTTTTACTTTGACGTATGCATTCATTTGATCTCAACAGGTCATAGTCACCCAGAAGAGTCTTTGATTGTATAAGCCCTACTAGATCTTTCCAATGGTCAGATCTTCTTTTTTTCTCGGCTTTACCTATTTTTTCCAATATTATATTCAGGCCCCCAGAAAGGTATTTCAGTCCCCCTCTTTGCTAGTTCATCTGCTATTTTATTTCCTTCTATTCCAGTGTGTCCTGAAATCCATAGTAAGGTGACTATATTGTTCTAGCCTAGTTTATTGAGTTTGTCTAGGCATTCCCAGGCAAATATAAGTGTTTCCTTTGGTAAACTAATTATATGGAAGCTTTCTAAATGGATAGTTTTGCTTCAAAATTAACTGTTCAATACTCAGCTTTTATTATGTGGGTTTAAAAAAATGGCTTATTACAAAAACTTATAACTTTATAATGAAATTTAGTGAAGATTTATGTTTCATTATCTAGATATACAGGGTGGTTTAGAACTATTTGGACATTGGGTAAAGGCAGAATATTCTTAGCAACTTAGTTTGGTCCAAATAATCCACGCCTAAACTATGTTCCAATAATTAAAAATCCCTTTGTATATTGCAAGATATTTTTTGAAGGCTAAAACGTGAGTATATCAAAAATTTTGACAGCTTATACCCATATTTAAATAAGAAAATGTCATGCATTTTAAAACGTTCAATTCTAACTTTTTTTGGAACATCCTGTATATGTAATATTAAATTTTATCTTGGAAACGTTGAACTTTCTCTTCATTTTCAATCGAATCAATATTTTTGAATGCATTAATTTCAACTTTGCTCGACCAAATCAATTTTCGCATCTATCAGATTGGATTCCGGTAGGGATTTCTGAGGAATTTAGGGAATCGGGAATGATAAAACTTGGACAATTCGAAAGTTTTAATAATACTTAAGGTGTAGGCGTATTATATTTTTCAATTTGGAGGTTTGAAAATTGAAATTTCATCTAATAAACAAAGAATTTGGTTGAATCGTATTAAAATTGATATAAAATTCGATCTGGTTATGTTAAGTCTGTCCAAAATCGATTAAAGGAGCTGAAGCATCTACAAATCGAAAGATAAAATCGCCAAGAAGACGAACACGAGCTAAAACCTTTGCAATTAATTTTCGATAAACTTTGTGTGAAAATGCCTTGAGTGGGAATTTGAAAGAAGTCCTTGCTAGTATCAACAAACAGAGCCAATTTGACACATTTCTTTCGTAACACATGTTCATTGAGACGGAAGATTTTAGTAAAAAAGGAAAATACGAAAAAAAAACCTTCATTTTCCCGTTCAAAAATCTAAAAGTTCGAGTTTTCCGTTCGATTTGTATCACAATTTTTTTATCATAACATCAATTATTTATTAGAAAGTGAACTTACTGAAAGTATAATATAATTTTTTCAGCTAAACTAGAGCGTGTACAAACAAACAAGATAAAGGAGGTTGGCAGCCTGTTGCATCAACCATAAAATATGTATGAAGTGCACTCGACGGATTATTCCGATAGATAAACACTAAGAAAACAGTTATAATACCAAAATTTAAACTAAGTAGGTATTCCTAAATTTATTTATTTTTCTCAAGTAACTTTGAATACCCTGCAAAATAATCAGAAATATTGTTGTACACGATTTGTTATTAATTCCGAGACGAGACGAGAACTTCCTATTATCATGGAATTTTGACGAAAACGGAGAGATAATGACTTTTTCTCCAACCATCAAAAAATGTTGACATTTTTGTACTATTTTCAGGTGCAAAAGCCATCAATTCCCTTACCGTACAAAAATTTGCCCGTTGCTTAGCAACACTTTTAATCCTAGGATTAAAAACGCTACTTTTAATCCTAGGACTGAAAGTAATTGCATTTGAGCTCTCTAATTAGAATTTGAAGAAAACAACATTGTCTCTTACAAACTTAGTAAAACAAACTAATTGGGCAACTATATATAGGTATTTATTTGTTATTTATAGTGATATTGAATGTACAATTGGAACAGTTATTGCCAAAATTCAAAACGCCACTGAAATTATCACTAACAATTTTCGAACAATTCAAAAGATTTTCATTAATGTTAGAACAACTCAAAATATTCTCCGTAACTGTTGATGAAACATTCGAGGAAATATCTGAACAGGTACTTGTACCTTCTTTGTCAGGCTGCAATATTTTTCTGGCAGTATTATCTTTGTTGATACGTGATTCTTCAATATATCCTTCTGCTACCGTACTCGATTTCCAACCTCCATGTCTTTTAAGACAAGTGAGGTCACGGACACCATCAATAAGAAGTGTGGCAGATGTTCTTCTTATCGAATGTCCAGTATACTCCTTCCAATTTTCTAACTTCAAAAATTCTGCAATTTTTTGCGGCACGGCACTAATTTTGTGAATAACAACAACCATTCTTTGACACCTCCCATTAACATACTTCAAAAATAAACGACGTTCCTGTTTAATTGATGGCCGTAGGGCAACATATTTTCGAAATAAACGCAAATAATTATCGCCTATAATGGTAAACAAACGAGGTTTCATGTTTTTTGTCTGCAAAATTTTTACGACCAGGACCGAGTCCATATCTTCAATGTCATCAATTTTCAAATGAACTAGTTCGTCCGAACGCGTAGCACCTCCAATTCCTAATACTAGAACAACCTTTATCATCAAATATACATTATCAGGTGCCATATCCAGGAACCGATCCACTTCCTCCTTTGTAAAAACCCTATACTTTTTAGTTGTATATCCATCACTTTGTCTTTTCAACAATGCTCGTAATTTTGAATATTTACTAATAACCACACCATTTTTGATATCCAGTGTGGATCGCAACATTGAATACTGTGACCAAAGAGTGGATGGCTTGACGGTCTTTGTTACATTTGAGAAATACACCATAAGAACACTCTCCGCATAGTTTTGCACATTTTTTTTCTTTACACCAATCCATGAATCGTTTATATGCAAGTTCATAAACTTGGCGAGATTTGGGTGGCAAAAGATTTAGATATACTGCTTCGGCACTTTCCAATATATCCGCAAGTATATTTTCATCGTGTTTGGGATTCATTTTGAAAGCAGCGTGAAAACTACTACAAAAATTATTTGATTAGTACGTCTACTTGACAATCAATATGTACCAACAATACCAGATATCCATGACTACCGACTTGCTATCGCTGTTATAATTAATAGGTGTTCAAATTTATTACCAAATTATTAACGATTTTTGAATGAAAGTAAATTTATTTTATTTTTGACTTGGTTGGAGAAAAAATAGTATATATCATACGGACTAAAAGTGCCTATTTTTACTCGCAATTTTGCATTCGCTCGGCTGCGCTGCGCTCCGCCTCCAACTGCAAATATTTCTCATAAAAAAATATGCACTTTTAATCCTTATAATATTATATACTATCTTACTATTCCTTATGTATTTTATTCATTAAAAATCCAATCCAATGTATTTGATCAAAGCTTATTGTATAATATGCGTCTATTAAAAGAAAAGTACACGAAACTAGAAAACGCGGAAAATATTTTTTTAAATTTGGCGAAAGCGACGGGATACTGCTTTTTTGTATATTTCATCTAAAATAGCCAAATATTCTACGATGGAATTCTTTTTTTTTGAATAAATACAACATTTTTACTCATCTGAATTCATCATAATAGATCGGATACTTTTTGACTTAAATATAAAGCAAATATTCACAAAATTCAGTTTCCCGGCGCTTTCGCCATATTTAAAATCAAATCTTTGACTTGGAAGATAAAGTAATCAGAAATATCTTATTAGCGATTTGTCATTAAGTATAACGCTGAACATATTTTCCAAAATTTACCGATGTGATACTGACAAAAAGTATCTCGTATCAACTATAAAATCCAAAAAGATTAAAAAACACTTTGCAATTAGAAGTTACCCACAACAAACTCCCCTAACTGACCAAATTAAATTGCTACCGAGTCGTGTAAAATTTTATTCACCTCGCTGCATTCCTTCCAAAAAGAAACTTCCGAATGTGACTTTATTTATCACCAGCATCACCTCTTGCAGTAGTGTCGTGCATACTCAAAACAAATGTTCTGCTGGCTCTACAATTCCCACTATTCGCGTTTTCTATTCAATTTATGTGTTCACCTGATGTCGGCTTTTTTTTTATATGCGGAAATTGTTCTCACTTCACGTATAGATGACTGGAATAATAACAATATTTAGTTTTTTTTGGGATTTTCGTTTGAACTGTTCAATTTACCGATATTGTTTATTAAAACAAGTCATAATTACGTTGATTGTCTTTCAAGTGTAGGTGAATTTCAACAAATATCAAATGTCATGTCAAGCTTCAGATCGGTTCGGTTAAAGTTATACCTAAGCTGAATTTTTATAGTTATATATAATCATTTTTCTCAGCAGAAATACCTTGATAAGTTGGTTTTTGTTTATAACAATGAAGTAACACATTAGCCGACAACTTCTTGCATAATGTGCCAGGATTGGTTCATTCACAGGCTTTTATACATCCTTCGAAGAATGTCTCCAAACAAATGTTAGACTATATCAGGCATAATCTACGTTGTCTAACAGGCCTTTTAACATGCCACTTTCATCTGAATGTTCATATGCTGAAACTTGGACTGTCGGAAGATCCGACTTGCCGTCTTTGTCTGGCAGATGATGAAACAGTAGAGCATATTATTTGTGCCTGCCCCGCCTCGGCTCGAATCAGGTATCCGATATTTGGCAGGGTCTCTCTCTCTCGCCCTCGGACCTGAAATATCATTCACCAAATAAACTATTCGGCTTTGTTAAGAAACTGAATTTGTTTGGTGGAATCTGAATAGGTGTAAGCCACAATAGACTCTTTTCAGTTGCAGTGGAGTGCCTTATAGACCCACTCACCACAAACCTAACCTAACCTAACCCTAGTAGTTGCAGTTGACGCCTTCAAAAACTTTTAATGTACTAACAAGCGAGTGGAAAAACTGCTTCGAGGATTTTTTCGATCTGGTGCAATCGTATACAACCCTTATCATGTCTTCGACTTGCGAACAAAATCATGTAAGTGGGTATCTTAATGGCAAAATATTTTTTTTCAAAATTTGGCGAAAACGGCGGGATACTGAATTTTTGTTGATATCTGCTTTATACAGTGTGGAAACCACTTAAGGAATAAAATTCTTTATGTCATTATTTTAGAAAATTATAAAAAATGCCGAGACACATCAACTTTTGAATTGAGTTGTGCGTTATGTAAACATAAATTTAAATGTACAGGGTGATTCACGCAAGTATGCCATAGTCGGTGTTGTTGTTTTTTAAAGAAACACCCTGTATATTTGCATATTTTTGGAATCCTCTTAATGAACTGATTCCAACAAACTAAATAATGTATGGTCAATTATGAATTATACAGGGTGAAATTTTTATTTTTACAATTATTAAACGCATACATAAAATGCTTGATGTATTTGATTTTAATACATTGAAATAAATGCTCAAAATGTTCTCCACCTAGTTGTTGGCAATAGCAGAGTCTCCTGAAGAACTCCTCCTTAACTTTGTTTGAAGTTTGAGGTGAAATATTCCGTTTTTCTGTAGTTATCCTGTCTTTGAGGTCTACAATGCTAGTTGCATATACTTTGTTTTTGAGATAACCCCACAGAAAATAATCTAACGGCGTAAGGTCTGTCGATCTAGCTGGCCACCCAATAGTACCTCTTCGTCCAATCCATTTATTGGGGAAGATTTCATCTAAATAAGAGCTTACCATTGAAGCATAATGGGGTGTTGACCCGTCTTGCTGGAATCAAACATTTTCATTCGGTAAGCTAGGATCTATTGCGTTGGAATATTTGTCAACGCAGGAATAACTTCATTTCTAAGCATATTTGATGTCAAATTTCCATCTATAAATATAGGACCAATAATATGGTCGCCTATGATACCGGCCCAAACGTTCACCTTTTGAGGGTACTGAGTATGTGTCTCACGCATCCAATTAGGATTTTCTACTGACCAATATCTACAGTTCTGTCGGTTTACCTCTCCATTGAATGTGAATGTTGATTCGTCAGAAAAAAGAATGATACCAAGAGCTATCTCATTTCAGCTTATTCATCCATCTTTCGCAGAAATCCATTCTACGATCTGGATCGTCTTCTGTTAACTCCTGCACAAAAGTTAATTTGTAGGGTTGGAGTTTTTCTTTATGAAGACATCTTAGAACAGTTGTATGACTAACATTATTTTTACGGGCAATTTGACGTGTACTTGAGGTTTGATTATCTTCGACAGTTAACAAAAAATATCCACTTTCACATCATCTTCAACGAAGTGTGGTTTTCTTTTCAATGGTTTGACATGTCCAAGTTCTCTGAATTGTGCATGAATTTTAGACACAGTACTTTGTGAAATATTAGGCAATTCGGGATACCTGTGATTAAATAAGTTTGCCACTTCGACTTGACTTCTGCAGTTATCCCCGTACTCGATCATCATTAAAATCTCAATTCAGTGATTCTCAGTTAAATATTTCATTGTTTTGTCGACAAGGAAGGAGTGTTTGACAAAGATTTTACTTTTTTCAGTGTAAACTGTCAACACATCAACAACTGACAGAATAGAAAACAATCCACATTATTTACCGATTTAAAACAATCCACATCATTAACCGATTTTGTCTGATTATTGGCGTTTTTAGGCAATTTTCAGGTATTTATGATAAAGTTCATGGGCGTAGCAGGTTTTGTTCAATATAAGTACAAATACGTCTAATAATTAGTTAGTTTGGATTTTTGATAAATCCATATTTAGCTAATTTCAAAAAGTACCAATATTTCAAGAGTAATAAATTATTAATTTTAAAATTTCACCCTGTATAATTCATAATTGACCATACATTATTTAGTTTGTTGGAATCGGTTCATTAAGAGGATTTCAAAAATATGCAAATATACAGGGTGTTTCATTAAAAAAAAACACCGACTATGGCATACTTGCGTGAATCACCCTGTACATTTAAATTTATGTTCACATAACGCACAACTCAATTCAAAAGTTGAAGTGTCTCGGCATTTTTTATAATTTTCTAAAATAATGACATAATAGTATATTACGTAACGTGTGTGGTAAGGAGCATTTTACGCACGAATGGAAAAGTTACGCACGATGCCGCGTAGCGGCGAGTGCGTAATTCCGTGAGTGCGTAAAATGCTTTACAACACGAGTTACGTACTATACTTTACCTACGACCTACTTGTACTTGTATTTTTCATAAGAAGCATAAGAAATAACAGTTACATAATTAGAGGTGCTTGGTAAACTCCATCTCTATTACTCTATTACCAATGAAAGAAGCACAGTAAAGAACTAACGTTTAATCATTATTATTATATTGTTGATAATCGAAAGTCCATTTTTCAATTATAATCAATACATATACATAGCCCTTTGTGCTTTTCACAGTTAAACGTGGCCATATCTAATGTTTTCAAATAGTAAATTTTGAATAAAATGGAGACGTCTATTGACAGTTGCTAAGATGTTGCTAGGGAAGCCGTGCGATTTACTTTACAGCTGTGCGTTTTTTTTACAGTGCGTAATAGCTGTCATTACATTGATACCGACTGTGTGTTATTGACTGATTACAGGGGGGGTGGTAGGTAAAGAATTTTATTCCATAAGTGGTTTCTACACTGTTTATCAGAAAGTGTTTGATCTACTTGAATGGATCCATACGACTGAAATTATTGTATTAATCCAAAAAATAGAGCTTCATCGTAGTATATTTGGCTATTTTAGGTGAAATATACAAAATTTCAATATCCCTTCGCTTTCGCCAAATTTTAAAAAAAGTTTCCTAATACATGCAATATAAAGTAAATTCCAAAAAAGTGATTATTCTCATTATTGCAATTTTTTAAATGCCTGAAGGGCATGGCCGTTGCAATTGTTCTATTGTGGTAGCTGCTTATTTGTAACTTTCCAGTTTCATGTACAGGGAGACATCTGATAATTATTTTGCTTCAAGAGTGAACACCGAAATTTTTGTTTGTTTATTATTGCGTAAATTCTCCATACATATCCTTGAGCAACCGGATCTCTTTTTCAGCCACCATGAGAACAGTCGAGTTTATAAAATATTTATAATCAAACAGTCACCAAAAGACATCTCACCTCACCGCGCCCCTAAGGGCGTGTAAACACAGAATAATAAATGGGGCAGCCTGTTGCATGGACTGAGTATAAAATATTGAGTAGATACTGCAACTTTAAAGACATTAATGGATGGTTTTAACGAACCAATTGTTGATTTCAATTGGGATTTTAAAAAATAGTAGCGTTTAAAAACTTGATATAAATAGTAGAAATACTGTTTGTTTGCAGTGTGACTTATTTAATTCGTTGTTTTTATGTGGTAGCACGACTAAATATCTTGTCCAACAATATCCTGTCAAAAATTTCCTGCCAAAAAACCCCGTCCAAAAATATCCCCATTCAATAAAACCCTGTTCAATAATATCCTCAACTGAAAATATATATATTTTCAGTTGAGCCAATATACAAGTCTATTACTTGGTTTAAGAAGGGTGAATCCACACCGAGAGAAGAGTTATTTATAGACAACTAAACTGATTTGTTTGACCCCTATTTGTTTGAAACTAACATTGCTTATTTATTATTAAGAAGCCATATTAACGTGAAAATATTGGGAAATTTTGATATAAAAAAATGATTTATTCGAGTGTAATTTCTTTAATGTAAGACAATTTGTTCTTCTATATGCTCACCTTCATACAATTGTTCTTCAGAAACTATAAAAGTTCACAAAGCACAATATAATATTTTGTTATAAAATGTAACAATGCTATTTGGGTAAAAATTGTTTTCATTACCCAGAAAAAAACCTAACATTTCAATAATATTCCATCACTTTAAAACAACAAATTAAATATTCATAGTAAATCATTTGAAAGTTTTGACAGTAATTTACATTTTTTAAATAAGCCTATAGATTATTAGCCTCAAATAAGATCTACTTTATACCGAAAAAATAAGTATTTCAGTATAATTGTACATTTATTGTTACAAGAAAAAAACTTAATTGCTACAAATCACATATTTCTTCACCAGTAAGAAATCACATTAGCCTACAAATTATGTGTCGATTGAAACAAAGAATTCTCACCCCACCCTTCCCTATTATTCAGTAACGGTCACCACCTGTATACGTTTGGCGTCAGTCTGCATGTGAAATTAGATCAGTTTTAGCAATTTTACTGATTATTTTGTTCTGCTCTGGACAAAAATAAGTTTAATAATAAAATGAACGAATTGTTAAACTCATGGCGATTACAAGAATTGTGAGATATCTTTGAAGGTAAGGAAATAAATGACAATTATATTCAAGTAGGTAGAAGTAACAAGCAAGCGAAATGTACCTCAAACATACACATTTCGCAATTAAACCTATCAGATCTACTACAAGAACTCTAAAAAACTACTATGGGTAAAGCATTGATGTGCACACTGAAGGATAGACAAGGTTGTGGATACCATTGTTGGTTATATTTTAGATCATGTAGGTATGTTTTATTTTAACATTGTATGGTTTCTATTTTATGAATGTATGGTATCTATTTTAAAAATGTATAGTTGTCTTTTTAATAGATTAAAATATTCAGCAGCAAGTTTTTTATTCCTGAATAAACAGTTTCATGCATAAATAGAGACCATTAATTTTCATTAGATTTAAACATGTTTATCATAAAAATACTGCAATTTTAATCCGTGTCCAGACTAACCATCGACCAATTCGATCGACTAGTCCACACATACAAAACGAAAGTCAATTTCGTTGTTCGACATAGTCTGGAAACAGATTAGACAAATATTTGTGAAGAATATATTTTCCTAAGTAACCTTATTATTTAGAGAACCGTGTGGAAGTTACTCATACTCCTTAATACACCGTGAACTTTTAATATATTTCTAAATATTTGGAAACATTTCAAAAGCTCAGTGTATTCAATAGTGCATGTAGGTAACTTCCATAAATAATTCGGTTTTTTAGGGACTACAAGGCATTATAATGTTTATGAAAATTACGGTTCGGTTATGATAAATATGTTGAATTTTAGTAAAAATTAATAGTTTTCTTGAAGAAGGAACATTTGTTTCCAACAAAAAAATATAATCTGCTGGGAAGATACATTTTTTACGAATAAAAAACATATCGTTAATCCAGACAATATACTTTTTTATGGTAAAGAAATATATTTTACCGACACAATACATTTTTTTATGATAACGAAATGTCATTCTGCCATAAAGTAATTTTTTTATAATAAAACAATATAGTTAGCTTGCAAAAGTAAGTATTTGTTATTGAAAAACTACTTTATTTAATTTAAATGCTTTCAAAGATTAATATAACTATTTTGTCATGAAAATATGATCATAGCTAGTGTAGTTAGAAATGAGATCATAGTAT
>CAJUYI010000090.1:233835-247975 GCA_910591695.1 Galerucella pusilla
GGCAGGATATTTTTGAACAGGATATTTAGTCATAAGCCCGTAATTTCTCTTTTCCCATTTTTTTGATTCATTATGTCCTCCCAAGTACACAATATGGCTGTTAATAAAGGTTTTGCATCGATGTGTATAGTATACCCATAAAACGGAAGTAAAACTGCAAATATTTGCAGTTTAGATGTTGTTAGACTTAATTACATTTACGAAGACATAAAATTTTTACCACCACAACATAAAAGCTGTATTAAAACAGTTTCCTGTTAAATAGACTACTTATTTTACGATTATAATTATAAATTTTACTAACAAAGTACATATTTTTAATATTAACATTCAATAAACTCACCCTGAACTGACTTGATGATCTATCTCCGGCCAACTCTGCCTTCTACAACAAAAAGTGAGTTGTCTTTCGGGAGTAGCTCGAGGTGATTTTTGTCGAAAAGAACCCGGACGACGCGGAGGAGTCGGTATCGGACACTCCAAAGTACTTCTACGACGTTGAATGGGAGCGACCGCTCCAGGAGTTGGAACAACTTTCGGAAAACCCGGAGTATTACTATCTCCGGAGTTACTGCGAGAGCTCGACGATATCGAGGGCTCAGTTGTGTCAGTACGAGTCAAAGAAAATCTGGAAATATAAAAGAAAAACATATAATAGAATGGAATAAGGAAATTGGATGCTTTATATACACAAAAATTCGATCCTATTGAACGTTTTACAGAATTTCACGACTTTTGTAGAAAATTTGGGGTAGCAGCAGAAATGAATTAAAGTTTTTCCGAATAAATCTCCAAAAATAATCCCTGGCCTACTTTTCTACCTGATGCTGAGAACGAATCTTGTTTGGAGGGTTTCTTTTCGTGAAAAGATAAAGGAAAATCAAGAAAATTGGAATGACTGATTACCTATAGATAGAAAGAGAACGCTTAAGAGCTTGATTTATGGAACTGACATGATTTTATTGGCTTATTATGATATGTTAAAAAGTGTTTTTTCGTCGATGATGTGTTTTATAGATCGAAAAAACAGTGATACATCCCGTTAGGATCCCTGTTAAGACTCTTAGCGCAGTTTTACTTTGACTTATGCATTCATTTGATCTCAACAGGTTGCAGTCACCCAGAAGAGTCTTTGATTGTATCAGATCTACTAGATCTTTCCAATGGTCAGATCTCCTCTTTTACTAGGCTTCACCTATTTCTTCCAATATTACATTGGGGCTGATTCCGCAAAAGGGTTCAAGCCCCCAGAAAGGTATTTCAGTCCCCTTCTTTGCTAGTTCATCTGCTATTTCATTTCCTTCTATTCCGGTGTGTCCTGGAATCCATAGTAAGGTGACTATATTGTTCTCGCCTAGTTCATTGAGTTTGTCTAGGCATTCCCACACCATTTTGGAACTGATTACACAAGAGCTCAGTGCTTTAATGGCTGCTTGACTATCCGACATTATGATAATCCTTTGTCTTTTGTATCCTTTATCAATATTGAACTGGGCGCACTTTCTTATGGCGTGGATTTCCGCTTGAAAGATACTTGTGGCTTTCAGAGTGTTTGGTTCCTGGCTCGAACACTCTTATCCCAGTTCCTTCTATTGATTTTGAGCCGTCTGTGTACCATTGAATGGCATTCTTTCCAAGTATGGTAATGGTATTTGGATCCCATTTCTTCTTGTTGCTTAATTCCGTAACGAATTTCTTTGAAAAGTTTTTTTTCATCATACCGTCTTGTGGCATGTCCTAGGTTGTCTGATTTCTAAGAAGTGAGGGGGTGGTTTTTTTTAATGACACCCTCTCTACTTAGTCTGTATCTTGTTCTTTCTGCAACGCTTCCCACCACTATATGCATAAGTGATTATTGGTCTCACTATGGCAATGTAGATATGATTTTATGCACACCATTAGAGCCATTTTTGCCTTGTATGTAATCTCCTTTTCGTGTTTGTTCCACAGGAGTTTACTGTCTAGAGTTAAACCTAGATACTTGCCTTCTTGTCTACATTCAATCTCGTTCCCATAAAGTTTTTTGGTTTTTATTTTCCAGGTCGGTAACTGTATATCATCTTTTGATGAAGTTTATGCCAGACCCTATGTCATGGTTTGTTTTAGATCCAGTATAATATCTCCAGGGTAACGGGGAGCATCGTATGTTCCCTAAACGGGCAATTTTGGAAAATAGATTGTTTTTTTCTCATTTCTTAACAATAACTTTTCAACTACAGAGGTAAAATAATTTCCATAAAGCTTCCGATATAATGACTAAAAGCTGAAAATATATTTAATATAAGTAAAACTCACCTTTTTGGACTTTTTAAAGTCAACCCAGCTACACTGTTACTGACGTATTCCTGTAGAGTATTCAGGAAACTCATGGTGCTGATTTAAATTGAAATTCTCTAGCCTGAAAACAAAAATTTAAGGTGTAAAAATATGCCAACTATTCTGGACCCTTATCAAATATTCAAACGAGATTCAGGTGTAAAAAGTTTGGAATATGAAATGACGGAGCGTGGAATATTTTTGCCTTGTTGTTTATTTATTACTGACTCTGGAGCTGAATCGTTAGCCATGAAATTTGCAATAGAGTACACGTATAGTTCATATTTTGCTTGGATATTAATTTATAATAGTAAATATGATATCAAAAATTACTAATCATAGGAAATAAACCAGTTTCCATTGAAAATTACTCCCAAATTTTAAAATAAAATTCAAATTTCAATGCACTTTCCGACCGCAACCCGAGGATTTCCGAACGCTACCGATGATACGTGTGGTATCATATCTCTTGTGTTTACTCATATGTCAATATGGCCGGTATTGTATTAGGTTATGTGTAGTTGTGTGTTTTTATTGTATTTTAATCAACTATTAATTGCTTCATCGACGTAAAAATATTATATGTTTATATGTTTGTTTGAGACAATTACGTGTGTGTGTGTGTGCTTTTTTTATTTCTAAAAGTCAACGTAAAGGGGAAAGTGGTCATAAATATTCGATATTTCCGAAGATATATTAAAACTTTTGGAAGAATATATTTTATTTACTAGTTCAGTGTTCAGTGACGATTCTTTAATATTTTGTGAGTGAAGATATGGCTAGCGAAGGTTTTGTAAAAGCACAAACTGACAACTTGCCCAAAGCAGACTCATTTATGCTGCTTGAATTTATGAAGTCAAACAGCTGCTTCAATGCAGAGGAAATATGAGGAGTTAAAGCATTATCGTAAGTACGATTTAAACTAATTTTTATTTATATTATATATACCAACCATATTTCGATGTGTGATCGTAAGAAAATGATGTTTTTATGGTTGATTCCTAGACATATAGGTACATAACCTCAAACTATTTAAGAATAAAAATTACCAGCATAGAACTAGATAAGTACCTTATTAAAATGGTCTTCACAAACATAAGTAATGACCTTTTCTAAAGTATATTTTTGCTTGCGCTACAAGGTAAAGTAACAAATATTTTGTCTGGAGTTTTAATAGGCGTTGATTTACACACTGGAACAATGCAATACTTGGAATACAAAGTTTTTTTTTCGGCTTTATCCATTTTTAAAGCTTTCAGAAACAAATTAGGTCACAAGAACTCAGAGCGTGATAGACGAATAAGAACGTAAACAAATGACGTCACACCATGGGGCAGCCATCTTTATGACGTAGAGCGCGTTTTGGCGGACTTTCAAATTTTATGATTTTTAAAGTCGTTTTAAAAGTAAAGTTTATATTTTTTGAAAAAAATAGACATGCAAGGTGTTAGGAGACCTGATAAAGCGTCAATTCCCACCAATCGCAAAATTGATGCTTGTACCCTTTTATATATTAGTGTGCCAGGAAACTGTACTGTCAAACGCGAAATAAGTTCTTACAAAAGTTCTTAATAAGCTGAAAACTGTAATAATTACCAAAAAAGTGTAACATAATTCTAACTTGTTATCATACTACCCTTCCTCACTTGGTCCTTGCCTTAGTGACAAGGGTCTCTGTATAAGCAACTGTAAAACAACCCCTTCTCTTCCTAGATCACTAAGTTAGTTATACAACAAGATCTCCATAGTAAGAGGGATAGTACCCCGCCTGGTGGACAGCACAAGCTCTAAGACTTCTGGCTGTGACCTAGAGGGATGTAGTGGCTACTCTTCCCAGCCAAAATTGGAACAACGGAGGCTGGTAATTGATTTACCTATCTGTATCTGAAAGATTTTAAGGGATGGGTGACCCCATAGCACTAAGGCCACAATTGGCCCATTGTGCATCCTTCTGAGGTTCAGACTTCCTTCTAGCTTGTCATCCAGCCTACTTGTTTGAAGTAGGCGACAACGTCACCTTATGCTGGCTTGTGTAAGCCTGTACTCGCCGAATACAGAAAACCTAAATTGAGAGAGTGTCGGACATTGACAAAGAATGTGTTCGACAGTCTCATCTTCCTGTTCACATCCTATACAAAGTGAAATGTCAGACAGACCCAGTCTGTAGAGGAATTTTCGTAGGTGGCAGTGACCGATCAGAATACCCGTGGCTGTCCGAAGGTTCTGTATGTTCATAGTCACGTATTTTTTGGCTACTTTCCTGTCCGGATACTGCAGCAGTTCCTTGGCAAGCCTGCAACCTTCTGCATCGTCCCATCTACCCTTAAACTTTTCAAGGGAGTGTTCATTTATTAGGTCAATTATAGGCAACGCTGACAGACCAATGAAAGTGCCAGGTCCCAAGAGTTTTTGGGAGGCTGCTTTCCTGGCTAGGGAGTCGGTTACGATTTATTGTGGCCCATGATCCAGCCTAGAGTGACTTCGTTGTTGCTACAGGCTTCGATCAGGGACAGGTGACACTCCAGTACTAGGCCTGATGTGATACGTGGTCTGTTGCTAGTAATGCTTGTCTACTATCCGTAAGGATGTGAATTTTATTACCTGTGGTGTTTCTTTTGGTAATCTCTCTTAGATTTACCTAAGAGATGTTTGGTTTCAAGTGGATGTTGTGCGAGATTTATCAGGTTTTTTAAATTATTGCTCGTTTAGTTTAGGTTTTAACTTGGATAAGTGTATGGTAATCGTTTTATAGCAAAAAAGTGCATAATTTTTAGTCACGCATATTACTTCTGTTTACGATTTAAATTATTACTAATTATATTGCGTGCGATACGTTCATTGCGTGCTGTTCATACTGATTTTTCTTTATTGTGCAGTGGTTGTTTTAATTTTTCCGTCAAATCCATCATTTTATATTCACCGTGTATACAATATATCAGCTTTATCACGTCCAACTACTTAATAATCTTTCTTTTTCCAAGTTTATAGAAGAAAACTCATCTTATACGAAATGCAGAACATAAAATGTCCTCGACACGTACACAGTTATACATAAAAACACTGATTGATTGTAATCTTATCATTCCAATACAGTTATTTGGACGAGATTGGTGAAAGAAAAAAAATTGGATTTGTGAATAATGGAAGTGTTATTGTTTTTTTATGATATATTGCAATAAAAAACTATTCCAGAATTATTAATACAGTCATTTGGTTCGGAAAATTGTGGCTGCCTAGAAAATTTTCCGGAAGTTTTGAAAATCAGTGATTTCATAAATTTTTATGTGCTCTTTCCTAATTTTCACTTTTTCCACCTTGCATATTTGCCGCTCGCGCTGCCATATTGGAAAATTTAGGAAAATTTAGGCCACATGTGACCCATTGTACATCCTCCAGAGGAGTTGTCCTCCTAGGTCATCATCCATCCTGTCCTTCCCAGGAAGGTGGACTGATCACTGGGAGACATCTCCTTTATAACGGCAGGTGTAGGCCAAGACTCACCGAACACACACTCTCTTATCGACGATAACTCCGGACACTCGCATAAGACATGCCTGACAGTTTCATCTTCCTGTTCACACATCCTGCATAGAGGTGTGTCCACTAACCCTATAGTATGGAGGTGTTTCCTCAGTTGACAGTGGCCAGTCAGAAATCCTACTGTTAAACGTAGGTTTTTCCTGATCATCGCCAAATATTTCCTCGTCGCCAGGGTAGCCCAGGGTGATCCTGGTAAGACTGCATCCTTTGATTCCATCCCATCTCTTAAGGGATTGAGCATGGGTGTAACGTTTGGCTAGTTCCGCAATTGTCGAAGTCGTTAGGCCGTAAGTGTCACTGGGTCCAGCCGCTTCCCTGGCTGAAGAATCGGCAATGCGATTACCTTTACTCCTGTCGAGCCCTTTAATCCACCTCAGGATAATATTGTTATCTTCCGAGGCGTTAGCTAAATCTTGGTGGCACTCTAGTACTAGCCCCGATATAACACGTTGTCTGTTCAAGGCTAATCTTGACCACCATCAGTGCAGATTGTTATGTTTTAGCCAGAAATTCCTTTCCTTGTTAGTTCTTTTGTGGCAATTGAGATACCTGTTAGTTCTGTTCGAACCACGCTGGTATTGTTTCCCATTCCCCACTTAATCCTTAGGCTTAGTGCTCTCGAGTAAACTCCACATCCTGAGCCTTCTTTCATTTTTGAGCCATCTGTATTATATGCGTATTGCATTTGCAGCATCTGGCTCTGTGTTCTGTTTTATTTGAATTTTGTAGGGTTCATTAAACACACACATTGATTACTTTTAGAGGATCTTACTGGAGATGGCAACTGATTGCAGTTGATAAAATAAGTGTTAGGACATTTTTGAAAATTTCTCTGTTCTTTTTAGTGTTTATAGTGTTATAACTATACCTATTATTTGTTTTCTACACCATTACAGCTTTTTTAATACATAAATGATAAATTGTTGAGCTTTACTTCAAAATGACTTATATCTAAATGCTGGTAAATGAAACAACAAAACTTTTAATCAGGCGATTCATTCAATTTTTTCCATTATAATTTTAACAAAAAATACAATATAATTATATAAAAAACTGTGTTTCAAGAAATTCCAGAAAATATCATTCCATCGTATAAGAAATATTGATCATTTATGGAAAAAGAGGAGTCGGAATTATTTCCTTTTTTCTAAAGAATAGGTATTTACAATTAGGTACAATTAAATACGACATATACTATAGGTATTTTCACTGTCTATGTACTTACGTTCGAAAATTGCAAATATCTTAGCATTGGTTCCACATTCTTCAAGGAATGCGCTTATGGGGGTGCTACTGAAGTCGACACATACACCGCCGTCCGCCATTATTTTGGTATAATATCCAAATACAAATAGAATCTCCAGTTCAAGCATATACTCATTAAACACTAAACTATTTACCCACCCCTACGCTGCCACACTATTGCTAATATACAAATGATATAATTAAACACACAAATCTCTTAACGACAAAAACTCAACACACTACTGAAAAGATTATTATTTACGACGATAAACAGCAAATCTAAAAGGGATAAGGGAAGCTGCATCACATGTGCAGACTAAGGTAACGCGCATGACAGTTTTTTTGATTTAACAAGTTTAACTATTAAACAATACTTTGCTCATTTGTATAACGTAGGTTTATAACAAACAAATGAATTTATTGAATGTTATAATGATACAAAATAGTATAAGTGGGTATTAAGGTCTTTAAAACACGCGCGATAGAGAAATAGAAATAGAGAAAGTGTTTTAAAGACCAGTTATCCACGAATACATGGTTGAATTCGTGACGTATATGATGTACACCTTGCGTTGTCATGGAAATGAGAAAAACATAAACTAATTTGTATTTTGATGGAAGTTCAACCTTATTGAGTTCTGTGAATGTCAATAGTATTAACCCATTAGCGCCGAAATTATTATTTTTTTTTTATTTCAAAATTTTTTTTGTTCAAAATATGTCCTACTGGCTAAAAAAAACTAAAAAGAATTAAAATTTTTTTTCGCAGATTGATAGGTAATGAGATATCAGCTGTTACCATATGGCAACGCTAGGCCTTTACACTGCCTGAAATTGAAACACATCTTTTTTATTAGAACATATTAAAATTTCATCATAGAACATTATAATGATGTAATCTAAAGTAAGTAACAAGTTTGGAAAGTTAACGGAAATGATAAGGTGCAAAGCAGGTAATACATAGGGCTACGTTACATTTTGAACACATTGTTCTCACTGTGGAGTTGCATATTTTGGGTGCACATCTTCTTCGTTTGTTTTGTGTTGTTTGTTGAACCAAATGATCTAAATGATCAAACCGGATGTTATCCGAAACTCGCGAATCTGAAGATTCCAATGAGAAAGCTCGGCGCCCAGATCCTTTCGGCAAAACTTGAAATTTTTTCAAGTATACGGTCGCCACCTCTCTTTTACACTCTAACTGTGAAACCTTTTGATTTCGAGATCGATTGTATAGTATCCAAGAGTTTTGAAGAGCAACATCGAAAATCCAAGTTAGCAATGGCGAATACCATTTCTTACCACGAATACCAACTCGATAGCATCCAAGATTCTGGTCCATCTGATCAGTTCCTTCCATGTGGGCATTGTATTTCGCAATAACTTTTGGTCGTGGAACCATTATATTTTTCTTTTGTTGTTTTGAATACCTTTTAACTTGTCCAATTTCTTGAGCCCAATGCTAAGTAGAGACCATAGTTACCACGGCAGAAGCTCGCAACTGTCGATATGTCAAATTGTCAACTAACCCGCCATCGTCCTCGTCAGTGTCTACATTGGGTTCTGGTGGTTCAATGTAAATATCGCCATCAAGCTCATCATTATACACCATACCAAGCGCTTCCGCAAGTGAAAAACCATGTCTGTAATTATTTGAAATCACTTAGTGCAAACGCCTAGTGTTGCCATATGGTAACATACAAGTTTACACCCTTATAACTCACTAACTTGTCAATGGATTTTATTCAAAATTTTGCCAAGGATAAGCCTTAGTATTCCTAACATGATAGTATAATAAAATAACCACTACTTCCACACATAAAAAATACATGATACTTACTCTAATCGTATATCCATATTTTCACGATGTTCCAAAAATTATCAAATTCAACTGCTCTAATTACTCACAATTCGGCGTTCTTACTGAAAATAAGTGAACACGTGGCTTTTGCACTCTATTAGTAGTAATATGACACGCCCACAACAAATTTACTAGCGCATGTCCAATACTGGCACACTTTGAGTAGTCACATGTTTGCTGTAGCCATATGGCAACGCTAGGCGTTAATGGGTTAATTTAAATACCATTTCCTAAGATTTGAAAAATCGAAATATTAATATTTCAAGCAATACCAACGGCATTTTTCATTTTAATTTATAAATTTGACATTGTTAAATATTGTTCGCATTAAATTTTTGACGTTACAAACTACTCCTACCTGTCAGATCAATGATGAAAAAATAGACTTCGTTTCTCGAGTTGTTGATGTTGCCACGGTAACTTTAAAACATGCGCGTGTTTTAAAGTTCGATTTATACACGCTGAGGCGTACTTCAAATAGGTAAAATGGTTTACCAATAAAAAAAAATATAGCTGTGACAAACTAATGAATGTTTGATAGCTACAAATGTTTGACAGCTTTTTTCCTAAAATTGATAATAAAAAAGTTTTCCATATGGTGCGAACTTAAGTGTAAAACCTATATAGGTTTTTCTGACGACAGTAGCTTCTCTGATTCCTCTGTACTATCTCAGTAATAGCCTCATTATCTTTCCATTAATTAATACTATTCTCTCTAATACAATGGAACTGCGATGGATTTTATCCACGCCTTGAAAGAATTCAGAAAATCATCTCTCTCCATACCCCTGACTTCCTCTGTCTCCAGGAAACCAATTTTAAAATCAATCATCAGCGTAACCTAAGAAACTTTGAAGGATATCATTACATCCGTACCAACTGTGTGAGAGCTAGTGGTGGTTCTTCTATATTTGTATCTAGCGACATATACTCATCTCATCTCCCTCTAACCACCAATTTGGAGGCAATTGCAGTCACCGCTTGGTGCCCTAATAAGCTAACCATTTGTAGCATTTACATTCCTCCTGACATCCCTCTAAATGAAGAAGACCTAACCGACCTAATTTTTCAGCTCCCCCACCCTTACATCCTTGTTGGTGACTTTAATGCACACCACACCTTATGGGGCTCCACCCGTAATTGCTCTAGAGGCAAAGCTGTAGAAAACGTAATAAACTCCTCCGGAACCTGCTTCTTGAATACAGGACACAAGACTCACTTTAACATATCCTCCGGCTCCTTCTCTGCCCTTGACCTCAGCTTATGTGACCCCAAAACTGCACTTTCCCTTACTTGGCAAGTTTCCGATGATCTTCATGATAGCAACCACTTTCCCATTATTATATCTAATCATTATATTAAAGAATCTATCTCTAGAAGCTTCTGGCACTTACAAAATGCAAACTGGCCTGAGTTTACTTCTCTTTCTCAAACTTATTTATCCTCAATAACCATTTCTACAAATATAAATGACACTCTAAAAATGTTTACTGATGGCATACTTGCTGCTGCCGACGCTCACATAGGTAAAACAATCACTTCCTCGGCACATAAAGCTGTGCCTTGGTGGAATTCAGCTTGCGAAAATGCCATCCGCGAGTCCAAACACGCTCTTAACAGGTTTCGACGATATAGATCACAAGAAAACCTTCTCCTACACAAAAATCTAAAAGCTAAAGCAAAGTACATAATCAAGCAAAGCAAAAAATCCTCTTGGCAAAACTATACCTCCTCTTTGGATCATAATACAAATCCCAGTCAAGTCTGGAAAAAAATTGCTCAAATTCAAGGCAAGAAAACCAACACCAAAATTCCCTCCTTAATACTTAATGATACTGTTATCTCCGAAAACCAAGCAATTGCCGACTCCCTCGCTCAAGTCTTTGAAGACAAATTTAATAAACGTATCCCCATCTCCATCTCCCCCAATTCACATATTCAGCCTTCCTCCTCTCTTCAGTCAAATCCTCGTGATATTGCGTCTATCAACTCCCCTTTTAACCTAAACGAACTGAAATCTGCATTGTCCACATGTAGAAATTCAGCTGCCGGCCCTGATGAGATCCCTTACATCTTTCTCAAAAAACTTTCCAATCCATCTCTCTCTAAGCTTCTCGATATCTACAACCTTATCTGGAATACTCATCTGTTCCCTGACGCATGGCGCAAATCTATAATCATTCCAATAAAGAAAGCAGATCAATTCACCTTATCGTCTAATTCCTTCCGACCGATCTCACTTACTTGCACAACCTGCAAGCTCCTGGAGAAAATGATCAACAGAAGACTCCTTTGGTTCCTTGAAAAGTACAAAATCATTCCTAATGCCCAATCCGGCTTCCGGCGACATCGATCCACTCGCGACAACCTTGTTCTTCTCCAAACACACATTTCTACAGCAATAAATAATCACCAAGACGTCGTTGCAGCCATCTTTGACATCGAAGGTGCCTTTGACTCGATATCTAGGATTGCAATTCTAAATAAACTTTCCCAATACAATCTCCACGGTAACATTCTATCGTTCATCAATAATTTTCTAAATTGTAGAACATTCAGAGTTTCTGCTAATGGTAAACTCTCCTCACCTCACCCACAAAATGCTGGAGTCCCTCAAGGATCTACCCTATTCATCCTCACAATAAACGAACTCTGTGACAATTTTTCTGCACCTATAAAACACGTACAATATGCTGATGACCTAATTGTGTATTGCCATGGTAAATCGATCTCAGCAACTTGCAAACTCCTTCAAACCGCAGTAAACCTTCTACAAGATAGATCTACTCACTTTGGATTATCCTTATCCCAAAACAAATCCAAAATAATCAAGTTTTCAAGAAGAACATCTTCCCCTTTACCTCACATTTTCTTCAATAACATACCCCTGCCCATTGCGAATCAATGTAAAATTCTTGGAATAACCTTCGACTCCCGACTTAACTGGAAACACCATATCCATGAACTCAAAGACATCTGTATAAAAAGACTAAATATACTTAAAACCCTCAGTCACTTTCACTGGGGTTCCGACGAAATCGTATTATTAAGAGTATATAGAGCTCTCATCCGCTCAAAGCTTGATTATGGCTGCTTTATTTACATGTCTGCCACCAAATCTGTCACTGATTCACTGAACTCTGTACACAATACTGCTCTTCGTCTCTGCCTTGGTGCCTTTCGCTCTAGCCCTGCTGATAGTCTCCACATTGAAGCTAATGAGCTACCCCTACCCCTAAGACGCCAATCACTACTCCTCTCATATGCTGCCTCAGTATCCTCCAATCCTCTCAATCCTGTTCACTCGCTTTTCACTACGACTAATCCCCCTACTTACCCTCGAACAATTATAAAATCTATCCCCCAAATACTCAATCCTTTACTCAAAGATACCGACCTTTCTCTGACCTCCCCGCTCCCTCTACCTTCTTCTCCACCTTGGACCAAAAATATCCCTACAATCGATACCTCACTTACCATTTATAATAAGCATGAATCTCCCACTGCACTTATAAAGAAAGCATTCCTAGAATTACTGCAAAAAAAACCTTATGATTTAATACTCTACACAGACGCTTCCAAAACTGACTCCGGTGTTGGTTGTGCAGTTTCCACGAAGCATGAACTTATAAGCTCCTTAACCCTACCTATAGTGTGTAGCGTTCACACAGGCGAGCTACAAAGCATTTTTCAAGCTTTCAAAAGCATCCACCTACCCCACAAAAATATTGCAATATGCACAGACTCCCTTTCCTCCATTCAGTCAATCAAGTCAATCTTCACTGACCACCCCATTGTCCAGAATATACACGACATCTATCAAACTCTCGTTGCTCAAAATATAACAGTCTCTCTCATCTGGCTTCCATCTCACATCGGCATTGATGGTAACGAAACTGCGGACCGCCACGCGAAAGATGCTACCACTAATAACGACTCAACACACATTGTCCAACTCGCAACCGACCTGAAGATCCACTTCAAAAACGCTACACAAGATTCTTGGCGACACCTGTGGCGCAATAGTACGACAGCACTTCATGATATCCATCCATCCACTTCTCCTCTCTCCCTGAACTTCTTAACCCGGAGAGAGGCTACTACAATCAGAAGAATCCGAATCAGTCATACCAAACTCTCACACGGATATCTGATGTCTTCAGGAAATCGTCCCGTTTGCCATAGCTGTAACGATATTGTGACCGTTAAGCACATACTGACGGACTGCAAACAATTTGCTGCTATTTACAAACAACTTGATCTTAGGCCCAACCTCAAGGAAATGCTTCACTGCCCTACCGAAATCAAGAAAGTCTTACAGTTCCTGAAAGCTACCAACCTATACTGCAAAATCTAATTTAAATATTTGTAAAAATTATGTAAATATTTGTATTTATTTTTTCTGTGCCAATGACCAGCGCTGTCGAGGCACGTTAAGCAAAAATAAAAAAAAAAAAAAAAAAAAAAAAAAAATTTAAATACCATTTCCTAAGATTTGAAAAATGGAAATATTAATATTTCAAACAATACCAACGGCACTTTCCATTTTAATTTATAAATTTGACATTGTTAAATATCTTTTTTTAATTTCTTGGGAAATTAAACCACAATATTTTTAAATTCTTTATTTCAACGTTTCGGTAGCGTTGAAATAAAGAATTTAAAATATTGTGGTTTAATTTCCCAAGAAATTAAAAAAAGAATGAATAATATACCACAAGGAACATACAGAAGATATTTGTTAAATATCGTTCGAATAAAAGTTTTGACGTTACAAACTACTCCTGTCAGATCAATAATAAAAAAATTGACATTTAGACATGATTTAGAGTTAGACCATAGATTTAGATTTCGTTACTCGAGTTGTTGATGTTGCCACGGTAACTTTAAAACACACGCGTGCTAAAAAGTTCGATTTAAACACGCTGAGGCGTGCTTTAAATAGGTAAAATGGTTCACCAATAAAAAAAAGATTTATTAACATACACTGTACCATTTATAATAATAATCAAAGCAAGTTATAATTTTATGGTTTTAAATGAAACTAACTGTTTCTAAATGACTCCACAATATAATTGTAAAAATGTGTAAATTGCAATTGCATATTTATATCGAAACAATTGTCAATAATTTACTTGCAATTTACACATTTTTACAAATATATTGTGGAGTCATTTA
>CAJUYI010000090.1:269377-286742 GCA_910591695.1 Galerucella pusilla
TTTATCTTCTTAGTTTTAGTTTTAAATTAATCTTAGTTTTAATTTCTGCTTGCACGAATCCACCTTTATTGTTTTCTAGCAGTCGGAGTAGGAATTCTCATACTGCGGACAGTGGCGTTTCATTGGGATGGATAAATTTATGATTGTAGGAATATGAAAACATCACATAAAAAATATTTTCAAGCTTTAAAATTAGATAGGAACTTTTTTATTATAATAATAAATTAATAGAAGGGTAATGTTAATTTTAAAAGTTAAACAAGAAAAATTACTGACAAATATATACCACAAAAGTTTTAAATGTTATATTTACATCAATAGAGGTAACATAAATAAAAAAAATAGCAGTTAGAAAAAAATAATATAGACAATAAAATAATAAAAAAATTACTTATTTTTAAATAAAATTGCGTTTGTGATATGTTGTGAGATGTGGGCTTCATGGTGGATTCAAATTTTAAAATACTTTTTTAATATCAATTTAACCATTTGAATCCCATGATTTTCTATAGGGTCATCATCATACAGATGGTCCTTAAAATCATGATAAAAGGAGTTTGGCAAATAGTTGTTTTCAAAGATCTTACTACAAACATAGTCTGTTAAGTTCCATGAACTTGAAACTAAATAATTAAACTCTTTAACTAGCTCTTCAATTGAGGTTTCAAATTCTGTATTTTCTACAATAAAACTTTTTTTAATATTACTAGGTCCTCTGCTACTACAGTGTAATATTCCAGTAGAATCAAGCCTAATAACATTTCCTGTATCACCTGCTTTAACTTCTTGGTGAATTAAGAGTCTCTTATTAGCATGTTCAAACTGTCGTGCTGTTTGGTTGTTGTTGAAGCAACCTTTACTTCGAATAGCACCAACAAATAATTCTAAGTGGTCCTGTGATAATTTATAGGTCAAAATATATTTCATTTGTTTTGAGTTAACATAATTATTGTACAAACCCAAAAGGCTCTCTAAACACACAAAAAATCCTAAGAATCCAGTGATTCTACCTGAATCAAGAATGGGATGGTTACCATACTTAAGTGACATGATATAATTTTTAATTTCATTCAATCTTGTGAAAAAAGTATCCTTTGTAATTGGACTGAGTGGTCGTTTAAAAATATAGTTTGCCAATCTATTTCTTGAATGAAATATATCGAAAATATCGTTAAAATTTAGAACAAATTCAGCTGTAGCGGTTGAACCACGGAAATATGGATTGTTACATGTTTCTAAATATTTAACGGCATCTGAAGTACTTTTACTAAGTATTTGGGTCGCTAATTTCGCCTTCATTTTTTCTTTTTGAAAAGAAATATGGCGTTGTTTTATTTTTGTCCCGGTACGTAATCCTTCATTACTTTGAAATTCTACCAATTTATCCAAATATCTCCATTCAATCACATCTTTGCTACCATTTTGAAGAATTTTGTACGTTGCTAAACAGTTCCGAACTAGTTTGATCATGTGACATGGATCAGGAAAAATAAATACTTTATCATTGGTTATTGAATGGTAGAAAAAAGTTTTCAAGGCATTGGCATTGGTTAAATCTGCCCCCAAAGATTTTACCATTTGTAAATTCACTGCTGTACCATCAAAAGTCATAGATGAAACATTTACGCCACTTTCGTGAATAAATTGAAGGCAATTGTTGACTAAAGTAGCCTTTATTTATTTATACGTCCATGGTAAAAACAATGTTTTTAATAAATACAAATGCCACAAATGGAAACATTTCCAATTGAAACAACTTTTTACTTTATTTTTAAAGAGAAATGATGTTCAATTCAATCATTGTCATATATTAATTAGATTTATTTCGCTTACGTTTTCCAATTAGCTCTTCGCTAAAATAAATATTAATTACTAAGCTTATTTGAAAGTTCCCATGATTCAACATCTATACCTAAAGCAGCCCAAAACAAAACAAACTTTTAAGGGTTGAGTGTTGCTGAAACTTTCTCGCTATGTTTGATAGAAACTTCAGAATTCTGTACCTGCTGTCGCTCCCACTTAGTTAATTAACGATTATTTTGATATTTTTTTCTTCTAATCGTTATAATGGAAATAGTGTAGTATACAGTGTGTCCAGGAGAATCGAGGTCTTCTTTCAAGTGCTGCATATAACAGCATATATAGTTGGCGCCTGTCAACAAATATTAAATAGACTACGTTTCAAGTGAGAAGAAGCCGCGTGAAGTTTGCTAACTGTCTTGCGCAGTAATCAAAATCGGTATTGTCGTTTCATGCCATTGATGGCGTCTATTTACTAGTATCTCATGAACCGTTAGAGTTGGAATGTTGAAATTTTCACAGAATATGCAAGACTGTTGCTTTAAAAAGATTACGTTCTGTAGAAAATAAAAAACTTACAAGTAAATTTCAGAACATTTTATTTTTAACATATCACCATCAAATATACACATTTATTTTCTAAACATTAAATTGTCAAACGTTATTGCACTTGAATGCTAAATTTGTTGAACAAAATGTTACAACAATTTGGTTTCACAATATATTTTTATATTTATGTACATAAACGCTCTACCAAAAAATTTGGTCCGATATTATTTTTACTTCACACATTTCAAACGATACACAAATAGATGATATGAAGTAGATACGTATATTGGAGAGATTCCAAGAGGACATTTAAAGCGAGAATTGAAAAAAAAAATCATTTACAGGAGAGTCTAAATACACAATAGTGGTTTTATCAAGGATCTGCGAAAAGAGAAAGATTTGAGGATAGACAGAAGTTTAATAAAAATTGTTTTAAATAGTTTTACATTTGAATGTAGTTTGATTTAATAGCTTCACCTACATTCTATAGAAATAAGTATTTACATTTGTGCGTTTTTCCCTAAAATTCCTCAATAATATGCATGCTTTAATCGTTCAATTTTGGACGAAAATTTTGCAAACTTTGTTGTAATTAACTGGCTACTGGTTTTCATAACTAGTAAGAAATTTCTATCATTCTAGGTTTGTTGTAGTTCTTCTGCTTTCGTCTGTGCTCAGATAAAAATGATGACTGTGTCCACTAATGCTGAAATGACTTAGACTCTAATGTGCTATCAAAATAAATGCGTTTAATAAATTGAATTGTCGTTTAAAAGAAACAAGAACTTTTGCAAAATCAAGGAATATTATTGAACGACCTAGAATAGCGAGAACTCCACAGCTGGAAGATCAGGTTCTTTGAATTATTGACGAACATCTAGAAGCGAATACCAAGAAAAAATTCGCTGAAAGATTACATCTTGATTCCGAGGAAATAACAAACCACGTACCTCGTGGTGATACTACAGTAAAATCCCAACATGAAAGGACTATGCTTCCAGCTTATGTAAAATAAAAGACCACTTAAATGCGGATATTTTGATACCAACTTATTCGTCTTGAAAAATAGAACATTTGATAACATTGCGCCAATGTTGTGACTATATTAATTAACTCACAATTAATGATATTATTTTTAAAATCGCTTTCGAAGATTGTAAGAGTAAGACAGCGAGAAAATACGTAAACAAACCTGTATTAGATTCCACCTGATTCCACCAAGTAAAGAGATAAGAAATGAATAAATAAAACCAGACAGGGTTGAACCGACCTAATTTTGTGAGTTAATTTTTATATGTTGTTTTTTTTTTGTAGTACTTTGTAGTGTAGTTGTTGGCATCGGTAATTCTTGAAAAAAATAGGATAGGGATGCGGAAAAGATTTTTTTATAAGCTAGATGTTGAATGTCTATTAACCTTTTGGGACGTACATTTCTTTTTTTAAATATATATTTATCCTAAACACACAAGAAGTCTCATCATTTCCTACATTATCCCTTTCAAAGTCGGCCATAACCTGTCTATAACAATTAATATGAACAACCTCACCATTTTCCATATTTCTTTGATGCAAATTTTATTTCCCTCTACGATGGCGGGTGGCGTTCTGAAATCCCTCTGGAAGATCGTTTAATTCCTCACAACGCCGAAATCCTCTAGGACGAACTCTATGTTCACCAACGTAACACTGCATTTTCTTAGTTTTTAAATTCTTGACTTTAAAAAAATCTCTAACTTGAATACGCACACTTCTATAGCACACAGAGCGATTATCTATTAAAACTGGTAATTTGTAGTTAAAACTTGTTTGTCTACAAATAGATGGATACGCCCTTTTTTTTCATACTCCTATTAACTGTCGGGGATCTGTCAGATATAAATATTTGCAATCTATAATCTAACATATCTAGCTGGAGAGGATAGCGAGCAGCCGAGTAGGAAGGACGTGTCTTGAATACTCAGAAGCAAGCGAAGCAGATTTTGAGAAAGCGATCGGATGGAGGCTGATTTTTATCAGCCGAACCAGCGAAAGCTAATCAGACGACGAAAACAGCGTGTTTTTTAACGCTTATTTTCTATTTATGAGAGTCTTGAAAAATATTTTTATTTTTTAAGTCCGGATTTGATAGATGTTTTGTATGTTTTAGGACCTGTGGAGGACAGGAACTAATAAGATGCCACCCAAAAAGAGGAACGACAGCCGTGCTAGCAGCCAAGCTAGCAACAGGACAAAGAGGACAATAGAAACAACATCGGACTCGGACAGCGAAGACAACGAGGCAACAAGAGCAATGAAGAGCGCGGTTAAGGTACTGCGAGCAAGCGAAAAGGCAGCGGAAAAAGTCGACAAAATACTGAGGGAAAGGAAGACACTCCTAGACGAAAGGGACCAAGCCAAAAAAGAAGCAGAAGAGATGAAGAAAACCATCCAGCACATGGAAGAGGAGCTAACAGGACTAAGAAAAGCCATGGAGAACATGGCAAAAGCAATAGAAGGAATGCAAGAGAAGAGAAGCCGAAGCCGCTCAGAAAGCGTCCGCAGGAAGACGCAGAAAAGACGAAGAGATTGAAGAAGAGGAGATGGATTTCACGGAAGTGATATCCATCAGGGAAATACAAAAAAAAAGAAGCCGCCGCCCGAAGGAAAGCCAACGAGGAAGCGATGATGGACGAGGCCATCCGCGAAAACAAGAAAACAACGGCGACGCACCGACCACCACCCGTCATTCTGCGGAGCATCCACCACTGGAGCTCCGTAAGAAGAGAAATCGAAAGACGAAACATAAAGACGAGGTACTGAGAGAAGAGAGAAAAGAAGTGGAGTGGTATACCTACATGCCACAAGAAGAAAGGATGGCAAGGATCGTCATCCGAGGACTAACGCACTGCGAGGACACCAAGGAAATCAAGGAAGAAATCGAGAGACAAGGGGTAAGTATAAAAGGACTAACCCAATTACATTCCAGATTCGGAGAGAGAAAACCGCTACCCATCTACCTGGTGGAGCTGGAGCCTGAGGAAGAAGAAAAAATCTGGAAAATCCAACACATCCAGAACGTGAGGATCAGGTGGGAACAAAGAAGAAAAAAAGGGCCGACGCAGTGCTACAACTGCCAAGGCTTCCACCACGGGCAGACGACGTGTAACGTGAACACGAAATGCGTGAAGTGCGGAGGACCACACCGGTCCAACGACTGTCCACGACCGAAGACCAAGCCGGCCACCTGCGCAAACTGCCAGGGAGAACACCCAGCAAACTACAAAGGATGCCATAAAGCCACAAACAACCAGAAGACAAGGACAACAGCAGTGAAGAAGACAGGTGTCACCAAGCCCAAGCCGCAGCTAACAAGAAAACAACAACGACGACAACAACAAAACAACATATCCTCGAACAGGTGACTAGGCTATTAGCTCAGCTAATGGCTTAAAGTCGCTTGTAAGAGATCGGGAGAAAATTAGACACACTCTATAAGGGTGTTTTCAGCCGAAATTGCCGGCTGAGGACGCACTTTGTAGAGGCAGCGCAAACACACACAACGGAAGACCGCCGAATAAAAAACCACCGAGGTTACACGGCCAAATAAAAGACGGCTCGCCCCCAGCTACTAGCCCTTTTAGCTAGGGACGAGCTGTACGCCGAAACGCGAACTACGATGATGAGACCCATCGGATAAGATGGGGGGAAGTGGTGGAAGTCCTCCCCGGAGATGTACCTCGCTTAGAGAGGAACATCCTGGGTGGGACGGGCTCATCAAGGTTGTGTGTCTATCATATCTTTATACAACTGAAAAATATAATCCTATTATTTTGTTTCGCTGGAAGCATAGTCCTTTCTCGGTTGCCATTTTGATTTCTTAATGGACGCAGCCTGTTAGCATAAACTTTTCAATCGTCATCTGAATACCATATAGTCAATCTGTGAGTGGAAGAGAGGAAGCTATAGAATAACAGAGGGACAATGACTAGGGAAATGGAAGTTTCGTAGAGAGGTGTATCTTGTTCTCTCTTGGACATGTATAATTTGATTTACAGTGCTGACTGTTGCTACTAAATGAGATTCGACATATGGAAGATGAATATTTGCCGAACCAGTATATTTATAAAGTTCAATTTGAAGCCATCACTTTTTTCAATTTTGTTGTCATAGTTTTGGACTACAAAAAACTGGAAAACGCACAAATGTGTAATATATATATTAATACTTGAAAGAAATAGAGTAATTAGATATAATAGATGTTTCAATTTCATAAATCAGCCCTTCAAAGTTTTGTTTTTATTTAAAAAAAAGCGTAATTATAAAAAACAGTCAATAATTTTTAATATAATAAATGTTTTTGTGAAAAAAGGCACTTATTCCTAATTATAGAAAAAATAACATTATTTGCGCTCAGGTTTTCAGTACCTCCTTCTTCTATACTGGAAAAAATGTTATCCACTTGAAAATATTAAGATGAACAACATACAGAGGAAGCCAGACAAAAGGAGTACTGAAATATTGACAGTACTATGGCTTATTTCAACAAGTACATAGAGTATTGATGATGATGATGGTATATAGTCAAAAGCGCTCTCATCTTGCGGGTTCAAAGGTTACTAACCATATTCATCAAATTAGACGACACAGAGGTTACCAAAATGTGAGATTACAAAAAATAAAGAATGATGGTTGATGTTTCCTGCACACTGGCAAAGATTACAAAATAAAAATATAAGATGTTTCACTCCAGGGCAGTTTGATTCAAGTTGCTGTCCCAAGCGGACGCCGCTCTCATAAATTATGTTTACGACTCGCTTTTGTTGTCAATAACGAGACCGGTAGATACCAAAGAAGTTCGAAAAGCTTATTTTATTTTAATCTATACAGGGGTAATTAGAGAGATATATATTTAAGTTAATACGATTCTTTATCAAAAAGGTTTATTTTTAAATGTTAATTATTTCGAAAAATGATCGGGATATGAATTTGAAAAGGTAAGTAAAAAATTAACTTGCATTTTTAAAATGAATCAATCGCAGTTTTTATCCAGCATCTTAATAATTTTGTGATACTTATTGATAATCTAGCAGATATTCATCACAAATTCAATTAATTATACTTATTAACCACCAGAATAAAAGGGCCACTAAATCTTAAATTTTGATCTTTAAATAACGCGTAATTTTTGGATTGACAAGGTTAAAACAGTAAAAAGAGAAGCAGCTGCAGGATACCTTTATTAAATTTTTTTATAAATGTTGTAAAATACTAAGTTTGGAGTTGGGTTTATGTGTTAAATTTAATCTATTGTCTTTCAAATCTTCCAATAAATATTTGAGAGTAAAATATATACGGACTCTGGTATAGAGACTTGCATAATATTTGAAAGGAAATTGATTACCTGGATGATGGAAAGAAAATTTAGTAAATTCGTTCAAAAGGAACTGACCAATTCCACTTTGGTTAGCTATAGAATTGAATTTTTGTGTTTTCTTGCTTAATGTACTTGTTTATATAATATCCTTATTATAAAAATAAATCCGTAATTTTGTGTTAGCAAATATTACAAAATATTTAGTGTTTAAGCTCTGCTATTAAAGAGAAAAATATTAATATGACTTTCTCCTCATTTCAACAATTGATTAATAAATTTAAAAGATCTATACAACATAAATATATAACACGAACAACCAATAAACACCGTTCTAAAATAACAGCGCTCGACGGGCGACGTCCCGTATAATATGCCAAATTAAATGCAAGTAATGACGTAGCGACGTACTGTACCATCTAAGTCACCAGACAGTCACCAGCGGCATCGGTGCTTTACGCGATAAATTCGAACGAGTGAAACTTCTTATATTTTTTATTCTGTAATATTTGACACTGGTTGACTTTTACATTCATTCTCGAAATAATCTATCAGAGTACCATTTTTTTTTGCAAGAGGATGCAAAATACCGGAAAATTGCTTCTTATTTTTCATATTGTCACTTTGAATTGTCAAAGTGACATAGCTGACATTTAAATAAAAACTTCGCTGGTGAAAGACTTTTTTTTTCGTCAAAATTGCATAAGTCTGTCTTATTCATCTTACGGATTTTATTTGGTAGTTATGATTAAACGCAATAAAAGAAAACAAAAAAGGGTGAGTATGTCTTTGTTTGAATCGTATGACCCGCACGATAAGACTGCATTTGACTATACCTACTAAATTCATGTGAAATATTCTGTCAAATATTGAGTACAAGTCTGTTATTATATCCGATAAACACCTGTTAGATAGAGGATTGTTGCATTCCAATACTTATTGAAATAAGCTGTAGAAGGGTAAAGATAATTGTATCTAAAAGATTTTGAAGAGCTAATTAATAGAAGTTCACTGTAAAATACACCCATTATCGATCTTTTTCCACCTAATAGGGGAATTATTCGAAGTCCCAGGATTATCTCCCAAACTACAAGTCTTAGTCCTCATTATCATCAAATCAGTTCTGATGCTGGGCCTTCTAACGTTCGGCGTGACCACTCCGCATGCGTCGCTTAGCCTCCTCTTCACTGACAGATGATATTTCTTGCTGTGATGACTCGGTGCAGAGGGCGGTAGCGGACAGGGTGATCCGAAGCTGGCACTAACTCGTTTGTGGTGATTGGGCGCCATCTCTAATGGTAAGTTGGCTACTAGAAATAATTGGTAAAATACTTCGTCTACTTTGAAATTCTTTTTGGCCGATGTTTCTACAAAGGCACAGTTTGAATCTTGACTGTCGCAAAAGGCTTGCGCTTCTTCCACCGTTACGGTCCTATAAACAAAACGTTTCATTTTAATAGATACCTAACCCAAAAAAAAAATTATTATTTGTTTGTACCTTTATTTTGTGGAATCTACTCTTACCCGTATAAACGATTGATTATAATAACGCCCCGAGATTCATTTTCCATACATACAACTAAACGATCTGCTTGGATTACTAATGTAAACATCTTCTCATATTCTAGATACCTCACCGGCTTCAATTAATTTGGATTAATTTATACAAATCCTTTCCAAACGATCTCCTAATAGGCCAGACGATAGGGGTAACAACTACAAGTAATTAGCAATACGGCTGATTTTTTTTTTCATAATTACCTTGAAGTATGTAGACTAATATAAAAAAAGTTTGCCAGTCTATCGATTTCCCAAATTAGAAAAAAAAGGTAGAGGAAGGTAGAGCAAAATAAAAAATACCACCGTGTAGGGGAAGTGTTTTGCAACAAAAGAGGTTACTTGCGTTTCTTTCGACCAAGCAATGGTTTGTCCGGAAAAAAAATCGGTAAACTAAGTATGTGTTCCGCATCCGCGCGACTCTATTTTCTGAAGCGCGGCGGAGTACATTATAAACTATTATACAGTTATAATGTAAATATAAATAATTGTAATACGGCGCTTTGAAGAGGAAAGTGTCGGCTTTAAGATGGCATTTTTTTTGTCATAGCACATAATCATTTTTAGCAAATTACTCATAAACTACTAATAAAAAACCAAGTATCTCAATAAAAAATATATTATAATATAATAAGGTGGCATTGAAACAATTTTTCGAAGGATGGAAACTGTTATTTAGGAGGTCTCTTCTATAGATAAAATTTACGGATAATTAATTTTTCCTAATTACGGAATACGGCACTTTATTTTGTAAATTTTAGGAATCTTGAATTTACAAGAAAATATACAGTGCTATTCAAAAGTCCCCTCCCCTTCGTATCCTTTGAACGGCTACACTTACATTAATAAAATCTGGAGGGTGAAAATAAAGTGTTGTAAACTTCTCTACGAATGGTAACAGGTGACGTCACAGTGCCACTCTGACCAATAATTTTAAATAGGACCTTATGGCAAGTGATATCTCTCGTTTAAAAGGCATTGACATTGGCTACATATCCATATTAATTTTGTTTCGGTTTAAACTAATTTTGACGGAAAAATTAAATAAATACCTAAATTATTGAAATTGTTTTTTTAAATTTAATTAATCAAATATCAACAATGGATTCTTATAGCAAGTGTTCGAAATGTGCTCCGTCTACTTCCTGACAGTAACACATCCTATTAGTAAACTCTTGTCGTAATCGTTCGAATGTGTCAGCTGAAATTGCATTGCATTCTTCAATAATTCTTTCTTTCAAAACGCCAATGCTATCTGGTGCCGTAATATAAACGATTTACAAGTACCCCCATAGAAAAAAATCTAATGGTGTCTGATCTGGTGACCGAGGTGGCTATTCTATAGGACCTCGCCGGCCGATACATATACCTCGATATTCTTCATCCAGGTAACGTCTTACTGCACCATAATAATGTGCAGGAGAACCATCTTGTTGAAATGTTATTTCCAGATGGCCGAATTCATCTGGATTATCTTCCAGAATTTCAAGAATTAACGGCTCAATTGCATTTTGTAACATCTCCAGATACACTTCACTGCTTAAATTTGAATCAAGGAAGACAGAACCAACTATGTGGCTTCCCAAAATACCTGCTCAAACATTGACTTTTTCTGGAAATTGGGTATGTTGTTCACGAAAGGTGTGAGGATTTATGTCACACCAATACCTTACATTTTGTGTATTCACATTTCCATTGAGGCAAAAAGTACTTTCGTCACTAAAACAAATTGTTTTTGTGTGATGTGGGTTTTGACTAATTTTATTTGTCATACATTCACAGAATTCGAGTCTTCCGTCGGGGTCGTCATCCGAAAGGTGGCGCACCATTTTTAACTTATATGGATGAAATTTATTTTTAGCCAACACTCTCTGTACTGTACTTTCACTTACTTCACAGATAGACGCAACTTTAGTTTAAGAGGAAGTAGGGTTTACTACCATTTCAGCAACTATATCAATTTTTTTATCATCACTAAATGTTGGTCGACCAGATCGTTTGGCATCTTGAACACTATCGGTTGTTTCAAACTTCTGAGGAAGCTCCCTCAAATAAGTACTCGAGATAGGGTGATCTGGGTAGGTATATCTCATTAAATAAACGTTCCACCTCCACCCTCCAAATTTTATCAATGTAAGTGTAGCCGTTCAAAAGATAAGATGGGAGGAGGGGACTTTTGAATAGCACTGTGTATTAAATACTGTAACTTTAATAAAACTGGAGTAATTTCAATGGAGTTTGCGTAGAAATGTTGGGGAAACTTCTAAGATCAAGAATATATAATTACAAAACTAATTAATTCACATACATTTTTGGATTCAATGATTTTTTGTAATATATGCGAAAATAGCAATTTTTATAGATTCGGGTGGGAATCTTCTTTATTTTTTCAAAATAAAATTCGATACTCCTGTAATATAAAGATTAATATTCAACGAACAAAATGTACATAGTGAAAATGTATAAAAGATGATTAATATATAATTTTGAGATATAATTTTTTTCATACCTTTTTCCAATAAAAATATGTAAAAATCAATTTATCACCTTTTATTTATTATTTACCTCAACTCTCACCAAAGATTTAAAAAAATTCTGATTGAATATTTATAATTTTTTCCGCCGTGTAGCAGAGTCGCGCGGATGCGGAACACATACTTAGTTTACCGATTTTTTTACGGACAAACCATTGATCGGAAGAAAAAAACGCAAGAGAACTTTTTTATTGCAAAACACTTCCCCTACACGGTGGTATTTTTTATTTTCCTTCACCTTCCTTCCAGCGTGAAATATTGAAAAATTTCGAAAAAAAAGTTTTTTTATTTTTTTTTCTAATTTGGGAAATCGAAGACTGGTAAACTTTTTTCTATACTAATCTTCATACTTCAAGGTACTTATAAAAAAAATCAGCGGTATTACTCATTACTTGTATTTTTGGTCTAAAATGATCCATACCGAATGGCCTATAAATCGTGAGCGATTCCAATTTGTCATACTTTAGAGTTAATCAATTTAAAATTTATACGCTGGTAGCATAGTGGCGTCTAGCGGCGAAAAGAATAAGTAAGCGACTGTGTTACAGTTTTCTATACTAGTAGATTTAATATTCATATGTAGATAAAAAGTTAAATTCGCAGAATTAGCATAATCACTGATTTTTAAAAATATCTCAACTATGTTTGCACCAATATAAATGTTATTTTTGCCAAAAATATTCGATGTATTTATCTTTTAAAAGTACAATTTAAATTTCGCGCTAAAATGCTAGTTTATGACATCACGCTTTTGTATACACTTGAAAGTTTGCAGGTAAACGTTCATTTTGGTACATAGGTACTTAGAACCAATGCAATATTAATTATATAAATGTTAACACGCAACTAAGTGAGGGTATTTTTGTTAAAAACAATGTGAATATAAATAAAACTGTTTCTGGTGTAAAATTTTTAAAAAAACGTTAAAATAAAAGGTTCTACTCTCTTCGAAAATCATTTCTGCACTAGTTCCCCTCATTAGTCCAGCTTATTGACAATTTTATTACTTCCTAGAGGTAACTGAAGAGAAAAATCTTAAAACTTCTTTTGTATAATACCGAATTATTTATGTAATAAGGATAATAAAGACGATGATTATGGTATAAGTTGTAAATGTTAGGTTAGGTTCAGGTTAGGTTAGGTTAGTTAGAAAGTACGACGTGCTGGTGGTATTCATACTAAATCATTTTTCTCTCAAATGGAAAATTATTGAATACTATTAAGTTAAATAAACTATAACCAGGCCCATCCTTGCCTTTTTACTTGGGTTCATTTCAGGTAAAATTCTTTTAAGAAAGTCGTGAATGGTCGTATTTAGATTATTGCCGTCAAAAGCGAAGATAATATATTTTGAGACAAACTATATCACCTGTCAAGCACAATTGTCACGTAAATTTGAGTATAATTTAAATAATAATGAGTGATTCTGAAACTGATTTGGGAGAAATGACGCGACATATGGTGGACTCCCTTTTGTCGGAAAAATTTCAGAAAATCATGAAATATAGTTTAATCTACTAAGAAGATCGTGTATGAAAAATTATTGTTAACTTACGTTGAATGAGTATCTCGACTGCACGTTGTAAAATAAGTGACAGACAAAAGTAAATCTCTGCGTGTTGGGCGATCAACCTACCAAGAAAAGAAAAAGGACGCGGAAAGTCGTCACCGTGATTTTCATTGCGTGAAAAATCGTGAAAATAGGAAAGGAAATATTTATGGGGAAACGTGACTATTGTGTGAAGAAAATCTCGACGTTCGTTATCCTGCAATTCTATTTCGATCCGAATGGCACTGAAAATGTAGAACACGTAATTACAAATAAGAGTCGGGTGAAAATAAATACGAAATTGCTGGTAATTTGGAAAATATGTGTCATTTTCCAAGCACAAAATAATTTTTCTCAATATTTACGTGTATGAGCTGTAGGGGAAGATTAAATAGTTGTTTATAGCACGCGCAAGAGCTTAGTTTTAACATGAAAACGTGCTAAAAGATTATAATTTGTTTGTTGTAGTAGTTTATACAGGGTGGCCGGACAAAAAAGTAAATGAAAATGTGATGAAAAATATTCCTCTCACCTCATTTCCTTGTCGCATTTATTTCCAGCTAGGACCATAGGCACTCTGGGCATCGCCTTTTTCCTGGTTAAACCGACCCCAGTAGAAGAGGCGCCGGCATTCAACTTAGTTTCAAGAATTTGTTCCCTTAACCTTATTGCTTCCTCGAACGTTTCTCGGCTGTCCATGCTGAAAACGATCACGAACAAATCGCCTGTAACGAATAAAACGGAAATTTAGTTTAATTTTGAAGGGACCGAAATAAAAGTAAACATCCGATAGGGATTTCTGGCGCTGTGTGTGTCCGGTGAATAAAATTTTACGTATACCTGGAATGAGAGTATTTTCTACATTGAAATAAGGAATGTAATTACCACAAATTACTTATCCATTAAGACGTATCCAACCTCCATGTTCAACAATTATAACAGAAAAGAATATAAAAAGGTAGAACGTGTCTCGGGACACACGGTAGGAACTTTAATTCCTTGCAAAAATTATGTAATACATCTGACGTTATAGATAAACAAGTTGTATATTCCTCGGTGGTCGAGTAGTAAGCAAACCAGACTCTCATGCGGTAGACCCGGGTTCGATTCCCCGTGGAGAAGTTTTTTTTTTATTGTTTATTTTATTTTTAAATAATTATTCTGCTTGGTAGTAATAACGACAACAGGTAGACGTTTGAAATATTTAGCAGAATATCAATTATTATAGATAATGGTACCCTTCATGAGGGATTCCGACTGGCAACATCTACTTATAACAGCATCGTATATTTAAAAAGGGAAACCGTAACATTATACAAATTGGACATCCAAGAACTGTACGTTTACCACAAAAAAATTTGTGGAAATATAAAATTGAATTGTTAAATTTTTAATTTGAAGTTATATTTATATTACAGTTTATAGACATTTTTATTTTCTAGATTTTTTCTTAAGTGGGTCGTAGAAAATATATGCAGTTCGACTCGTGTGGATTGTCCATATCGCACTTGAACGATTGAGCACTCCGCCTACGGCGTCGTGCTTAAACTTCGTCCTCGTGCGATATGGCCATCATATCCACACTAGTTGCACAAACTACTATTTCTATCAAATTATGCTCTTTTACATTTAAAAACAACCTGCCAAATGTCAAATCAATTCATCCATCCATTTTAAAGTTATCGAATTAAAACATTCAAGTTTTCAAAATTTCAACACCCTGTATTTTTCGAAGAGTAAATGTGTTAGACCCCTTAATCCTCATATCATTTTGTTCAATTTTACGAGAGGAATCTACATGCAAACGTTGTAATTACCCTTAATGTTCGAGATGCTAATTCCATTTTTTGCGCGATCGTATTGAAATAAATTCCGAATAAAATAATTTAAATTCCTTCGGAATGAACGAAATGTCAAAAGTGACATTTATACTTCTCGATCAGTTTAAAATATATTTTGCATTTTGGTGAAATTGTTTATTACTTTTCGACGTCTGAACAGTAAGTAAATGACTTACCGACGTGTTAAACTTAGAAACCAGTAAACACAACCTACCGTCCTGACAACCGATGCTGTAAATAAACAAAAAAGATCAATCGCTCAAAAAAACTATGGAAATAATAGTAAAAATTTATCCGAACAAATTCAAGTAGATCACCAGCACTGCGAATACCAGCTTTGCATAGAATTTTAATGTAGCATCGGTGGTTCAGTGGTAGAATGCTCGCATGCTACACGGGCGGCCCGGGTTCGATTCCCGGCCGAAGCATATGAATCGCTGCTTCGTAAACGAGAAAGAGACTCAGGAGAGAGCAGACGCACGCAAGCAAGGCACATAACGAAGCAACGTAACATAAGGTAACGTAACGGTAAGATCTTTTGCGTCGCGACCTCCGGTCGCTCAAACCTAACCTGACGTAAATAACTAAAGTTCCAAAAATGAAATCAATAATGTTTTTGTCATCCTAGATGTAGTGAAAACGATCCCCTTGAGTCCATTCATTATAAAAAACGTTACCGTGCCGGTACAGAAACGTTCCTTTGCAAATCACTATGTTTTGTCGCTTTAAACTCAATAAATACTGAAATTCATAGGTGAAAAACATAAATATATTCTTCAAACGAAGAATTTTTTACGTAAGTAAATACTTACATTGAATAAATCTGAGACTATTATGCAAACATTTTATTTGTAAATAAATAAAAAATAAAAACTAACAGATTGACATTTCCAGATTTCTTGAAGTAAAGAGAAGAAAAACTACAGTTCGTCAACGTCACAAACTTTTGTTTTGTAACATGATCGTCTTTTAATCGTAAATAAGCCTTACTTTATATAACATCGCGTTCACTCCAAACAAATACGACTGAATACCTAATACATATTTTTTAAAAAGATATGTTTTTTCACTTCTTTGTTCGCATCCCACAGAAAATTTGCACGGAAACTTGACCACTTTAGATCGTAAGATTGGATTTGTGCATAGAAAGTTTCGGTGAAAGTCTAGATAAGTTTCACGTAAGTTGGGAAAATTGTTTGAAAGTGGACTTTTTTCTCAGCTTTGTATTTTTCTAAGGATTTATGATTTTTCTTTGCTAGTTAGAGCGTTATAAGGAAGGTATACAGGATGTTATATTATTGACGTTATTGATAGAAAATTGATATTATTCCAAACAAAACCATAGTTTGTGAAACTTATCTGAAATGAATGCGGCTGAAAATATTCGATATCTACGAAAACGCTAAGAATGAGCTCATTTACATATTTTTTTTATTTTACCATTAGGAAGAGCATATCATTTTGAGGCTCTGTGCAAAAATTTAGACGTCAGCGAGACTCCTAAGTCACCTAAAAAAAATTAAACAACGCTCCTCTCCGAATTTCAGGCGTGACGTCATCGCATATGAAATCTATCGTTCAGAGAGCGGATACCACGCCGATCGGTTTTTGGTTAGATGACTACTTAGCTAGTTACAGTACTTTGCTTGCTTATATGCTCATTATTTTTTATTATACGTTTTAGCAAACTCTAAGCAGTGTTATGTTTGTAAAATAAGAAAGTTTAGAAATAATTTAAACTATTTAACACAATGGACCAGAACTAGAGTAAAAAAAGGTATAAATATTGTGCGGTTCCAGAATGTGAAAGTACTACAATTAAAACATCTAACAAAACATTTATTTCTATTAATAGGGATGCAAAAAAAACGGAATGGCAGAAAAGCATAAAAAGACTCAAAGCATTCACTGATAAGGCAACATACTTTGTTTGTGTATTTTTAGGATTTCATTTTTCTTCAATCAGAATCGTTATAAATTACCTTATGAAATACGTTGTGAATCCATATTGAGAGGGTTATTGAAAACCAGAGAGAAAGAAAGAAATTATTTTATTTGATTCAAAGTCCGGATCAGCTCTAACAAATATCGCTTTTTTTACCAGTGAGGTGCATGTGCATATGAATCTGATGTAAACATTTGGAACCAATATTACCTGCTTCATCAAAATAAGTTTTTCTTGTTC
>CAJUYI010000090.1:291742-328073 GCA_910591695.1 Galerucella pusilla
ACAAAACACGCCTGCCACACGTGAAGCATTCGCGCAACTGACTCGATTGTGTGGGTGCGATATTTAGTAGACCGAATGAAACAGAAGATGGTCGAGTGTTGCGTTTCATACTTACAGTCTTAGAGAAATGAAGGCATTCCATATTAGGATACTATTCCATATTTGGTGACTTTCCTCTATTATAAATTTATACAATTCTACAACATAACCTATCAAATAGACAAAGTTAAACTCAGTTAAAAGCAAAGCATTATCATTAACTATCACCCTATTTTTGTTTTCTCCTTTGAAATCCCCGTCAGTGCTTAGAAATGGGCCAACAGAGACTCGTTACTTCTTTATTTAACACGACACTACAACAAAAAGCAGCAGTCGAATAAAAGAGAATTTGAGAACACTTTTGTCACTATTTTAATGAGAATATGTTGTAGAAACATCCGTCGAGAATAAATGAATTGTTAACAATGAAAATCAAATAAAGAGACACAAAATGTACACGGTGGGACCCAGTTGTACTTTGTTGTAATTTTATAACCTCACTTTCTTCGAAATAAGATTTGCATTGTTCGATTTCAGTTTAAAATAATTAGTACCAATGGTTATTGTGTTCCTACGAGCCTAAAACTGGATTTTCCATACAAATAAATTATATTTTACGTATATTAGAGGCAGTAGTCGACGTGGTTGTTACAATTAGGGGTTGAAAATCTATAGGAATCAAATTAACGTTGGATTCTGATGGATACTCGAACGTTTAACCGCTTAATAATGAAATATATTCCTGACAATCTAGAGTGATGTGATGTACTGCACGGGTTCGTTAATGTACATCGCAGGGTCAAGTTGAAACTTGTATTGAATAGCTAATATTGAAAAAAGTAGAAGGGATAGTAGATGAAGATTAATTATTCAATTTAGTGGTTTTCAAGTTAATTATTCAATAAAAATGGTACATTTGACGATATAATATGTTTACCAATTATCAATTGTCACTTGTCACATGTGCTACGTTCGTATTAGCTCATGAAGGTTCTTTGCTGGGTAGTCTTCTGGAGTCATTTAGGTTCTGCCATACAGTAACTGCCTTCTGTGGTCCAGCGACTCACAGTTTCATAGTATATGCAGAGCTGTTTTTGTATCCTTTTTGCATCTTCTGCATGTAAGGTCTCCGTTATACAGGTCTATTTTGTTTAGGTGCTCCTTTGTGGGAAAGTGTCCCGTAAGTAGCCCCGTTATGGTGCGCAGTTTGTTCCTGCTCATTGAAAGCAGTTCTTTCGCTTCTTTTTCTGATGGTTCTTTTATGAATTTCTTCCCATGTATTTGCCTGGACGTATTCTTCCAGTATTTATTGTGTTGTTCTTTCACCCACCCTTTTAACCATGACCTCGTTAAGCATCTGGGAATGCCCACTGCTGGTTCGGATCCGTTCATCAGAGTTGACGATTCTGCTCTTGCAAGTTCGTCACCTTTTTCATTGCCAGCGATTCCTTTGTGACCTGGGACCCACTCCAGTGTTACACTGTTTCGAGTCGCCAGTCTTCTAAGCTCTTCGCCGCATTCCCATACTAGCCGATATGTCACCCTATAGCTGTCAAGTGCTTTACGCTCCTTTCTTTACTGTTGGCTTCATTCAAACAAAAAGTATACTCACCGTACACTATTTACAAATCAAAATATTACAATTACTAATTGAGATTTTATTCAACACTATCTGGACACCATAATATGTTAACCATTCGATGACTGCTGCCAACTGCCACTTGTCTCTTGTTTTGCTATGTTCCACTCTTAAAGGGCATCTACCAAATTCGACCTTGCACAATTATGCTTTGTATATTTCTTTGTTTCCCTACGTCCTCACGTTTAAGTTCACATAACGAAAATTTTATAAGAAATATGAAAGCTCCGCAACATGTAGGTAGCCAAGCGGTCCAAGCGGATTTTGGTTCACGTACTACTCTATAAGCATCGTCAGTACTGAACTGGGAGACCGCCGAGACCGGCGAGCGTTGTATCAACAATTTTACACTTGAAATATTGCTACTTTTTTAAATTAGCTAAATATGGATTGATCAAAAATCTAAACTAACTAATTATTAGATTTATTTGTATATTAAACAAAGCCTGCTACGCCCATGAATTTTATAATAAATACCTAAAAATTGCCTAAAAAAGCCAATAATTAGACAAAATCGGTGAATAATGTGGATTGTTTTCTATTCTGTCAGTTGTTGATGTGTTGACAGTTTATACTGAAAAAGTAAAATCTTTGTCAAACACTCTTTCCTTGTAGACATAACAATGAAATATTTAACTGAGACTCACCGAATTGAGATTTTAATGATGATCGGGTACGGGGATAACTGCAGAAGTCAAGTTGAAGTGGCAAACTTATTTAATCAAAGGTATCCCGAATTGCCTAATATTTCACAAAGTACTGTATCTAAAATTCATGCACAATTCAGAGAACCTGGACATGTCAAACTATTGAAAAGAAAACCACACTTCGTTGAAGATGATGTGAAAGTGGATATTTTGTTAAGTGTCGAAGAGAATCCAACTTCAAGTACACGTCAAATTGCCCGTGAAAATAATGTTAGTCATACAACTGCTCTAAGATGTCTTCATAAAGAAAAACTTTATCCCCACAAATTAACTTTTGTGCAGGAGTTAACAGAAGACGATCCAGATCGTAGAATGGATTTCTGCGGAAGATTGATGAATAAGCTGAACAGAAATGAGATAGCTCTTGGTACCATTCTTTTTTCTGACGAATCAACATTCACATTCAATGGAGAGGTAAACCGACAGAACTGTAGATATTGGTCAGTAGAAAATCCTAATTGGATGCGTGAGACACATACTCAGTACCCTCAAAAGGTGAACGTTTGGGCCGGTATCATAGGCGACCATATTATTGGTCCTATATTAATAGATGGAAATTTGACAGCTGAAAAATATTTAAATATACGTAGAAATGAAGTTATTCCTGCGTTGGCAAACTTATATCCCAACGCAATAGATCCTAGCTTACCGAATGATTTTGTTTGGTTCCAGCAAGACGGGGCAACACCTTAATGGTAAGAACTTATTTAGATGAAATCTCCCCCAATAAATGGATTGGACGAAGAGGTACTGTTGAATGGCCAGCTAGATCGCCAGACCTCACGCCGCTAGATTTTTTTCTGTGAGGTTATCTCAAGAACAAAGTATATGCAACACAACCAACTAGCATTGTAGACCTCAAAGACAGGATAACTACAGAAATACGGAATATTTCACCTCAAACTTCAAACAAAGTTAAGGAGTTCTATAGGATACTGTGCTATTGCCAATAACTAGGTGGAGAACATTTTGAGCATTTATTTTAATGCGTTAAAATCAAATACATCAGCAGATATTTTATGTATGTGTTTAATAACTGTAAAAATAAAAATTTCACCCTATATAATTCATAATTGACCATACATTATTCAGTTTGTTGGAGTCGGTTCATCAAGAGGATTTCAAAAATATGCAAATATACAGGGTGTTTCATTAAAAAAAAACAACACCGACTATGGCATACTTGCGTGATTCACCCTGTACATTTACATTTATGTTCATATAACGCACAGCTCAATTTAAAAGTTGACGTGTCTCGGCATTTTTTTATAATTTTCTAAAATAATGTCATGAAGAAGTTTATTCCATAAGTGGTTTCCAGACTGTATTATATTCTACCCAGTTGTATTTTATTAGTGCAAAGGAAAATAAATCTTAATGCTCGGTGGTAGCAAAACGACCATTAATATTACTTTTAGTAACTAACTCAATGTTTATAGTTATTGCTTTTTTATTAATTGTAAAGGACGAATGAAAACCATTCTACAATTTATTAGCAAAGCTACGAGAAAGAACATTTCACAAACTCACCGGTTAAAAATGATAATCTTCTCATAGCTGGAAAGGGATGATTTCCCGACGTATCCAAAATATCTAGCTGGTATATATCGCCTCTAATCCTGTATAGTTTTCTATGAAAATCCTCTATAGTTGGAGTGTAACATTCTTGAAATTTCCCGCCTAAAAATCGCGCCACCAAACACGTTTTACCAACTCTAGCAGATCCTGAAACCAAAAAATAACCAACGCGTATATATGAATAATTCAAAAAAAAATATCGGTATTGAATTACATTCATACGTTTAATTAACCTTCGGTTAACCTGGGACGAATTAGACTATTGCATGCATCAAATAAAATTCTAGGCTTTGACATGCAATCATGTTCGTTCAACCCCATATAAGCTTGAACCTTTTTTTTTTCATCTGTGCTGAATTATTGAGTGGGAAACTAATTAACACCGCATGAATAAACTACCTGTAAGTATTCGTTGAAACAGCTATATAAGTAAACATTTCCAATGCTTGAAGTATGATTGGATTAATTACGCTCATAGACTCCGTTTCCAGTAAGAAGAACTACGTGAAGTTGCAGTCGTATGCGCGAAATTGTTGTCAAAGCAAAGCCAGCGCCATGTTGTAAAATTGACATTCGACTTTGAATAAGAAGCGTGAAGTTTATAAATTTTGTAGGTTAACACAAAATAACAATATATACAGTGTGACCCATTTTGTTTGGAAACACCCCTCTAAAATCCGCAGTTCTCAACCGATTTTGTCTTAATTTTTTTTGTTAGATTCAGTATCAAAAACAGTATTTTGGCACAAATTTTCATAGCTTCAAGGCCCTCTATGTTAATTTTTCTTTGCCAAAAAAGACAAAAGTACATTAGGCATTTTTTTTCTCAAATTTAACTATACCACTGGATTCAGAATGATCACAAATGTAAACTACCAAAATTTTATAAAAAAAAAATTTATTAACGACAAAGTTATTACAACATGAATTTGGAAAAAGTGGTATTTTCATTAATTTTTTACGTAGAATGTAGACAAATTTTGAAAATGGCAGCATGGTAAACAAAAACTAGGACTCAAACATATTGCACAGTGAAAATTCGAAGCCGATAACTGAACCCGTTCTGGAGTTATAGCTTCTGAAAGTAATGTAAAATTGTGCTTAATAATTTGGATTGTTGGCAAAGTAGTCTTTGACAATACGGTCATTAAAATTTCTTGCCTGCAATTTTTTTTAAATACGTTTGGTCACTGGGCTCCAGTCTCAATAAATACTTTTTTTAATTTTGTACACTACAAAGCAGCAAATACGGCGATCTGGATGTCTCCTAGTTGAATATTTGGAACATATAGTACTTACTATTTCATACAAATGTTACAGAATGACATAAATAAAATTTCAAAATCAAAGCCTACTTGCGACTCGTTGATTTCATTTTGTTAATAAATGAAATTATTAAGCACACTTTTACATTACAATATGTTTGAGTCCTTGTTTTTGTTTACCATGTTGCCATTTTCAAAATTTGTCTACATTCTACGTAAAATATTACTGAAAATACCACCTTTTCCTAATTCATGTTGTAATAACTTTTGTTAATAAAAATTTTTTCATAAAATTTTGGCTGTCAGACCAATTATTACCTACACTGCCTTGATTTTGTAAAAAAAAACCAATTAAGCGCAAAAGTAGAATTGCAAAAAGTTCATCTCGGGTGCAATGAGGTAATGATTTTCACAATTCCATCTATATGTACAAAGAATCATCCTGGATATCTGTATCTGTAGGGTAGGGAGGATGAGTGTAGGCTCACAGCACTTAGGCCACATGTGACCCACTGTACATCCTCCCGAGGAGTTCTCCTCCTAGGTGGAGAGGTCACTAGGAGACATCTCCTTTATATCGGTAGGTGTAGTCCAAGACTCACCGAACACACACTCTCTTATTGACGATAACTCCGGACACTCGCATGAGACATGCCTGACAGTTTCATCTTCCTGTTCACACATCCTGCATAGAGGTGTGTCCACTAGCTCCATAGTATGGAGGTGTTTCCTTATTTGACAGTGGCTAGTCAGAAATCCTACTGTTAAACGTAGGTTTTTCATGGTCATCGTCAAACATTTCTTCGGCGCCAGCTTCCCAGGGTAGCCCAGGGTGATCCTAGCAAGACTGCATCCTTTGATTCCAACCCATCTCTTAAGAGATTGAGCATGGGTGTAACGCTTGGCTAGTTCCACAATAGGGTACAAGCATAAATTTTGCTATTGGTGGGAATTGACGCTTTATCAGATCTCCTAACATCTTGCATGCCTATTTTTCAAAAATAATATAAACTTTACTTTTAAAACGACTTTAAGAATCATATAATTTGAAAGTCCGCCAAACCGCGCTTTACGTCATAAAGATGGCTGCTCAATGGTGTGACGTCATTTGTTTACGTTCTTATTCGTGTATCACGCTCTGAGTTCTTGTGACCTAGTTTGTGTCTGAAAGCTTTGAAAATGAATAAAGGCGAAAAAAAAACTTTGTATTTCAAGTATTGCATTGTTCCAGTGTGTAAATCAACGTCCATTAAAACTCCAGACAAAATATTTGTTACTTTACCTGGTGGCGCAAGCAAAAGTACACTTAAGAGAATGACATTACTTTTGTTTGTGAAGACCATTTTCATGTAGGTACCTTAAATAGTTTTAGGTTATGTACCTATATGTCTAGGAATCAACAATGAAAACATCATTTTCTTACGACCACACATCGAAATATGGTTGGTATATATTATATAAATAATACATAGTTTAAATCGTACTTACGATAATGCTTTAACTCCTCTTATTTCCTCTGCATTATGCAGCTGTTTTACTTCATAAATGAGTCTACTTTGAGCAAGTTATCATTTTGTGCTTTTACAAAACCTTCGCTAGCCATATCTTTACTCACAAAATATGAAAGAATCGTCACTGAACACTGAACTAGTAAATAAAATATATTCTTCCAAAAGTTTTAAAACTACACACACAACTACACATAACCTAATGCAATACCGGCCATATTGACATAAGTAAAGACAAGAGATATGACATCACACGTATCATCGGTAGCATTCGGAAATCCTCGGGTTGTGGTCGGAAAGTGCATTGAAATTTGAATTTTATTTTCAAATTTGGGAGTAATTTCCAATGGAAACTGGCTTATTTCCTATTATTAGTAATTTTTGATATCATATTTACTATTATAAATTAATATCCAAGCAAAATATGAAATATGCGTGTACTCTATTGTCGAAGACGTTAGGCCGTAGGATAATACCCACAGGTTGACACAGGCTAAATCTTTGAACTGCGGAACAGGATTCCGGGCTCACGCTAGACACTCTTATCAACGAGCCTGAGTTGATACAAATTACAGGAGGAGCCCTCACTTACTATTCTGGGACAAAAAGTAACGAAGGAGTGGAAATAGCAAAGGTTCTGAACTCTAAAACAGTCTGGAACATTCCCAGTGTAGCAAGGCTAACCAGGCTTTTTAAAAAAACAGCTCAGTACATAATCTTAAGTTCTCCATTTTTAACAAATTTGAAAATTACGTTTCAAAGATTGGCAACAACTACTTCCCTGGCTGTACGCCACACAGTTATTTAACTGAATTGATTAAATTCAACTAATAACACTTTCAGTTTAATAAAAACTACAATTCACGTCTTTTTACTACGCTTATAAAACTTTTCTTCCGTCTTCATCAATTATCATTCGCGCTTACCCTCTTACACAACAAATAACTCCAAATTGTGAGACGGCCTAGTGTAGTGAGAGACGTTTATTGCTACGAGATGCGGTTGTATAATCTTTAAGTGGCTCGGAATGAAATGATACTATCCAAAAAAAAAGTCGTTTAAACTTCTCGGGTTATACAAAAAAAGCTAAAAAGTAAGGTTATATTATCGAAATGAATGTTGGGACGGTAAGATTTGAAAAAATTATCCTCCGAATGGGTTTAAAAGATGAAATTGACTTACCTAACATAACTAACCTAAAGCAGTTCTTCTGCGGTGGTACGACGTCATCGCAAGAATTGGAACTGCCTGGACTTGGTCCTGGTCCGGAAGTGACAACGCTTTGGTAGTCCTGGGGGGCTGTCGATACACCGTTCTGTTGACGTTTGGCACACAGCCAATTCGTACAAGCGCTTAAATCCATCGTCGAAGGGTTTTACAGTGTGGTACATTACGAACTTATCCTTTGGATCTGTAACAAAAAAGATACTATTGTGGGAAAATTCATATTTTTTTATATACCTCGTGATTGAAAGTATAAAAATTTAAAATGGGCTTGAAAAAAGTGTGTATTGAGACGTAAATATTCACGATTCTCATTAATATGAGTACTATACATCATTTTTTCTACATATACACACGCAAACAAACAGTTTGTAGTAAATTATATTAACATTATTCTGTCATACACTCAGCAACGAACAATATTGGAAAATTTCAACGCAATACAAAATATTTCCACGGCTGTGGGTTGATAACATTATCTAATTAATAATTCAATGTACAAAATGTAAAGTCCTTTTGTCTTTTATTAGGGTAGGTACTCGTATTGATTTTAATACTATTTTCGAATAAAATAATCACATTCGAAAGGTTGTTACTTTGAATTTTATTTCTTTCTTTCTTGTTTTTGCGTTAAATATACAGAATACACGTAAATTCAAAAGAAAATATGTTGGAACTTTAAAACAAAGGATTTTTTCCCATTTTACAGTGGTTAAAATAACTATAAATGTACCAAATATTCGGAAGATAAAATATTCAGATGACACGTTGTTTCAAATGGTTTCAATGAAGCAATGTAGATGTTTGCAATGATAAAAAAGGTAGAACGTGTCGCGGAACACACGGTAGGAACTTTAGTTCCTTTTAAGCAAAAAATATGTAATACATCTGACGTTATAGATAAACGATTTGCATATTCTTTGGTGGTCGAGTAGTAAGCATACCAGACTCTCACGCAGTAGACCCGGGTTCGATTCCCCGTGAGGAAGTTTTTTTATTGTTAATTTTATTTTTAAATAATTATTCTGCTTGTTATTAATAACGACAACAGGTAGACGTTTGAAATATTTAGCAGAATATTCATTATTATAGATAATGGTACGGTACCATTCATGAGGGAGTCCGACTGGCAACATCTACTTATAACAGCATCGTATATTTAAAAAAGGAAACCGTAGTATTATACAAATTGGACATTCAAGAACTGTACGTTTACCATAAAATTAGCGGAAACATAAAATTGAATTGTTAAATTTTTAATTTGAAGTTATATTACAGTTTATAGAAATTTTTATTTTCTAGATTTTTTCTTAAGTGGGTCGTAGAAAAAATATGCTGCTCGACTCGTGTGGATTGTCCATATCGCACTTGAACTTTGAGTACTCCGCCTACGGCGTCGTGCTCAAACTTCGTCCTCGTGCGATATGGCCATCAAATCCACACTAGTTGCACAAACTACTATTTCTTTCAAAATATGCCCTTTTGCATTTAAAAACAACCTGCCAAATGTCCAATCAATTTATCCATCCATTTTAAAGTTATCGAATTAAAGCATTCAAGTTTCCAAAAACACCCTGTATTTCGAAAAGTAAATGGGCTTGACCCCTTAATCGCGCAAAAAAAATTATGGAAATAGTAGTAAAAATGTATCCGAACAAATTCAAGTAGATCACTGCGAATGCCAGCTTTGCATAGAATTTTAATATAGCATCGGTGGTTCAGTGGTAGAATGCTCGCATTCCACGCGGGCGACCCGGGTTCGAATCCCGGCCGGAGCATATAATTCGCTGCTTTGTAAACGAAAGAGACCTTAAACTGAACTCCTCTATTAATGTTGGTACCTAAATCCATAAAGTTTCTTTACAGTTCGCATTTAATCAAGAAACGTGCAATATTATTGATCGAAAGCATGCGTAGTAGAGGATAATTTGGCAAGTCACTTGCCATTTTAAACTTTTGTCTCAAATCGATCTGGTTCGATTTGTATTACAGCTTGCATGCAATTCTGGGGGGAAAGCTGGTAATTTCTTTGTTACCAACAAAACAAAAGTTGACTGTGTACTCAAACGCAACACCTACTATATATTAATAATTTTTATGCAAAGTTAGTTTATCAACAATATAAACATAAGATGACTGGCAAGACCCAAGCAAACTGAAGTTTCCCCGAGGAGAGACCAGGGGGCCTATTCTCGAATGTCGAATGACATTTGTCGTATTCGACATAATATATCGATAGAAATTGTCGCACAGCATTGGCATCTGGCATTCTCAAATGGGTTCGACATCTAAGTCGCATGAGATAAATTTTGTGGAATAACATGAACTGGCAACACCGAAATTTCGATATTATATCGTGTTCCATACCATTTCTCATGTAAAGTTGTAAAATAATGAAATGACAGTAGTAGTTATATGATCTGTGATGACAGTAATGATTTGGTTATTTGTTAGAAGTTAGAATGTACAATATACTTACTCGAATGTAGAACAAGAATAACAAGATAAACATGGAAAGTGAAACCAAAAAAAAATTATTGCACCCAAAACCAAAAACAAACATTAATAAATTTAATGCAAGAAAAAGAAAATGAGCCTCTTTTATATGAAAAATTTTCCCCAAATTTTACCTTTCAAATTGCAAGGAGTAAGTGGCAGAATATCGCCTCCATTCTAAATTCTGCTTCTTTTGACATGTATAACGTTAACCTATAAATTTCGCAAGCAATGAAATGCTCGCATTCGACATAAATTGTCGACTGCCTTTGACCATTCTACAATTTGTCTATCAAAAATTTGCGAAGGCGACATTTGAAAATAAGAATATTCAGATTTTATTCGACAAAGAGAATTTCTCGCATGCGACAAAATATGTCACGGTTTGAGAATAGGATCCCTGGTACACAGACGGGTCACAGATTGGGGAAGGGACAGGATTAGGGGTGTATAGTGAAATGAAAAACACAAGATGCTCCTTCTCACTAGGAGAACATACCTCTGTATTTCAAGCAGAGATTTATGCTATCTTAGAATGTGTCAGAATTAACAAACATAGGACTGACACTCATAGGATAAACATACTAACTGGCAGCCAGGCAGTCCTTGCAGCTTTAAACAGCCGCAAGGTAACATCCAGACAGGTAGAAGAATTCCAGAAAGAACTAAATGAACTAGCAGACCACATTAAAGTGAGATTAGTTTGGGTGCCGGGACATAACGGTATTTCTGGAAATGAACAAGCTGATAAACTCGCGAGAAGAGGTTCAGCAACAGCATATGTTGGACCAGAACCAGCTCTTGGGACCACAAAGAAGGTAGTCCAAGGGCAAATACAAAAATGGGTACAAAGCCAACAAAGACTTCAGTGGAGGAACACAGTAAATCCTTGACAGGTGACACATGTGTGAAACGGGCCGAAGAACTACTGAATATCAGTAGGAATAAGCTAAGAATTATTACGGGTTATCTAACGTTATCTAACGTGATAAAAGATCACCTGCATAAAATAGGGTTATATAACGGGGACCTCAGCTACAGACTTTGTGGCATGGAGACCGAGACTGTAACCCATATCTTATCTGACTGTGAGGCACTGAACTGGAGGAGACAATCTTCAGTCAATGTGCCACCTGAAGTATATGGCACACATCCAATGGACCTATATCGTCTACTCGAAGGTACGGAGATAACTGGACTAAATGTGGGAGTGGAGTACAATAAGCTAATAGGCTGCAGTGCTTCCGGCATCAGAAGGGCTTTCAAAACACAAAAAAAAAGATGACACACTAAAACCTCATAAATTTTTTTTGGTTGGTATCCTTATTAAGAAGATTACATATTGTGAAGCGTAAAACGATTGTCAATAGTTGCAAGCAAGATCTTGCAAGAGCAAGGGCAAAGTGTTGCTGCAAAGAATTGCAAGAAGAATTGCGAACCGCAAAGCAGGCCTAACTTCAGGTGATAGTTCTCTAGCTCTCATATGACGCTCATATGTCAATTAAACCACAGAACTAAACAAAAGTTTTATGGTCCAAAAATACAAAATAAATTAATATGGAACTGAAAAATGAATTGAACCGCAGTATTTGCAGCTTAAACTGTGTTTTGTTGATGATATATTAAATAGCAAAAGACATAACCATGTCATTCGCCTATTGAAATGTTAACAAATGTTTTTTTGGATTTATCTCTGGCAGAAAGTTAATCAAAAGAAGACACACTTCCTCGCGTATTACGATTCTTAAAAGGTAACAGAATATCTAATGCGGAGTAAACCAGAGGCTTTTTATGAAGAAAAGCAAGATAAAAACATTATTTAGATATGTATTGGTATCTTCAAGCAGAATGTTACAAAACAACTATTCACCACTCATAGCGTTTAAGTTAAAAACCAACTTTTTTTCAAAGGACATATTAAAAATAACTCTTGAACATAGTTACAGACCTGCACAACAAGTATATTCCTCATATTTTGAATTACCTGTTGTAAAAAAGATATGCCAAAAAACCACCTTGTTGTTAAAGTGGGAACCAGCTGTTACAATTATATTCAAAATTGAGTACAATTTAAAGCGAACTAAAATATAAATCGACAATCTACTGAGCAAACTTCTTACTTTAAAACATATTTTAGGTTTAAATAAAAATAAATCACCTGTCACAATTTTTTTTTATACCTATATAATTCTATTTAGTTTAATTTGTAGTCTGTGACTGTAACAAGTTTAACTATATTCTCGTTAAAAAATACTTAAGATGATGACACAAGTTTGTTTTATCGAAAACCGCAGACAAAAAAAATTTCAAATTCTAAAAAACCATTAATTAAAAAAATGTATACATAGAACCGAAAATAAATTGAGAAAAAATATGTTGTTACCTGATTTTTCTTTGATTAGACAGAGCCCTCGGCATCTACATGGTATTTTTGATGTCACTGACGAAATAGTTATGTGTTGAATTCGCGCATATTTGTGGATAAAACAGACGCAAGGTATAGAGCGTCGGCGTCGAAGGTATCCCGTGTTTCCCTCTCCCGAAGCGAACAACGTCTGCTTCTCCACACAATCTGTTGGAAAATTGAGAAATGCGTTTTCACGGCTCTAACATGGAATTTGATTTCCCTTTGTTCTCCAACGTTTTCAATCGATTGGTTATTTTATAGAGTCGCAACTCCTTAGGTTTTTATTGCAAATAATTATTTATCTCAAATTGCAATCAGTTACCATTAGTATATTTCAATTATAACTAGCTATAAGAATTTTGAAGGCTTTCCAGAAAGTTTGCTAAAGTTTTATTGTTTTTTGGTTTCGCTCAAACCGGTTTTGATAATCTAATTACACAAGTTTGAAAGAGGCTTGAACATCTGTTGATGATGGCTTTATTTTAAAGTTGTACAATTTCCAGAATCGGTTCCTTTTGTGCTGGAAGTTTATCGTTTATAGTTAAGATAAGGAATATAAAGTTTAATATAACACATTATTTTTTATAAAAATAAAACCGTCCCGCTTATATTTGAAATTTTCAATCTTCTTCCATTAGCGTGGTCTTTTCTACAGCAAGGCATGCAGCTACAGTTTCAACAAGTGCGTCCACATTCCAGTAGATGGCAAATGACAGAAGACATAATTTAAAATAATAGTATTGAGTTTCCCACCTATAATTTTTTAGTTGAAGGTTCATTAAAGTTTAAAGTAAACGTGAGTCAATTTTCAATTTTTATTATGATAAATAAACATCATTTCGAACTGCAGTGATGAAACATCTTACACTACAAATAAACTTTAACCGTTATCACCGCAATAGAATGACGTACATGACTGACGTACTTATAGGATAATTTCCACAATAATTCCCAAGGTAGTTATTTACAAGTATGTCATAAATGGGAAATCACTCACCGCAAAAAAAATACCCAAATCATACATTGGGATGTATCTTTCATTATTTAGATAACAATATATTGTGATGTTTACATAATTATTTTAGATATTCGGTTGAAGAGAGGATTTTCAAAATGCCACCAGCTGAAGAAGTTCGCAAAAGGTCACCCTCCGATTACATTTTTGGTAAAGTTCTAGGAGAAGGAAGTTTTAGTACTGTTTATTTAGCTAAAGACATACACACCAACAAGGAACATGCCAGTATGTAATTTTATCAAATATTTTGTTAGATCAATTACAAATAGTTCTCTATTGTTAGGTAGTTTTTGTTAATGAACAATGGCTGTAGTTTAAAGAAGAGATTTTTCCTAATCTGTACAATGAGATCTCTTCTTAAACCTATTTTCAATACTTTCATTGCAAAACATAATTGTCATGAGCTGATTTTGTTTAAGGGTACAGATTTTTATTGGTTCTAAGGTATAATAATGAAATCACATTGTGAAATAGACTGTTATTTTTCAGTTAAAGTTGTGGAAAAGGCTCATGTTATTAAAGAGAAAAAAACTGAAGCTATAATGCGTGAAAAAGAAGTCCTTCGAATCCTAGGAAATACATGCCCTTATTTTGTTCGATTGTATTGGACATTTCAAGACTCAGACAGGTTGTACTTCGTCCTAAGCTATGCCAAAAATGGTGATGTACTATCACAGATTGACAAACACACTCGCCTCAGTATAGAGTGTACTCGATATTATCTAGCAGAACTGATTTTAGGTTTAGAATATTTACATAGTAAACATATTATCCACAGAGATTTAAAACCAGAAAATCTTTTGTTTGATGAAAACTGGCACATTTTGATCACTGACTTTGGTAGTGCCAAAATTGTTTCATCTGAAAATGATCAAGAAGACACTAATAGTATTAGTACTGAAAATAGATACCCTTATCAAAGACGTAATAGTTTTGTAGGTACTGCTCAGTTTGTTAGTCCTGAAATGCTAGCTGAAACTGCCTCTAGTTATGCATCTGATCTTTGGGCCCTGGGATGCATAGCTTATCAAATGGCTTATGGACAAATGCCATTCACAGGTAAATTCCAGAATTTTAAGTTTTATCGGTTGTTCACAGTTATTATTTTAGGTGGTAGTGAATATATAATTTTCCAGAAAATTTTAAAGTTAGATTATAGCTTTCCTGAAGACTTTCCAAGAGAAATTAAGAAATTAGTTGAGGAATTATTAACTTTACAGCCTAATGAGAGACTTGGCGCTTGTGATGAAAGATGTTATTCCAGTATAAGACAACATTCATTCTTTAGTGTGCTCAATTGGGACAACTTAGGTCCACCTCCTAAAATATCAGATAATATCATTGAAGGTATGTATCTTCTGTAAGTTCCTTGTGGCATTACTTATTCTTTTTTCTCTTATTTATTTTTTTGGGAATCAATCCACAATAATAGTGTTTTTTATTTCGACGTTTCGGTAGCGTTCGAGCTACCGTTGTCAAGATTAACTAGTAACAAAATATGACAACTAGACAATCAATAATATTTTAAGACTACAAAACTTTGTTGTCAAATTTTATTAAGGTCCATTCATAGTAGATCACATCTCTGGTAAAATGTGAAATATAATATTTCATTTTATGACATTCTAACGTTATGATAGTCTACTAGAAATGGAATCCAGTGAAGTGCACGTTCCAGGAACGGTTTTTATTGGGATAGCGCTTTTTTCCGCTTATTTTGGAAATGTTGTTAATAAAACGCGTTTGTTGTTACTTTTTTGTGTATGATTATTTTTGTTTTTAAAATAGGTATGTATAACTCAGTTTGGTGATTTTGTGTATTGAAGTGTGTATCAATTAACAACTATTCCAATGATAAATCATAAGAAAACCTGGATAACAACTTATGATGCTATCCTGATAATGCAGGTAATTGATTATTGGAAATTTCTCTTTCTAACATTGGTAACCAAATTTGATTACATTCGGCTGAAATACTGAATACTCCTCGGGTTTTGATAAATACTCAAAATTTTGTCGTAGAGAATCCTTCAAGCGTGTTGCTCAAAGATAATAGCCCTCGGCCTGCGGCCTTGGGCAATTATCAAGCAACACGCTTTCAGCATTCTCTATGACAAAATTATCTCGGTATTATCAAGACCCTAGGGGTATTACTACTGATAAGAACATCTAAAAATGGCAAAAAATTGTTATTTTCAATTTCAAATTTTATAGATTTTTCTCCTTCATTTAAATTTGTTAAGAAATCATTCAGAGATACTAAGTCATAAGGCTATATTGCAAAAATGTCATCTACATAATATATTATCTCCACCAGACAATTGGTTTTAATTTTTGATTATCTACTATTTCGGCTTCAAAATGTTCTATGTAAATATTCGATAGAATTGGTGAGAAATAAAAAATAAAAAACACTATTATTGTGGTTTGATTCCCAAAAAATAAGAGAAAAAATAATTGAAGGTATGGTTCAAGAAATCCCAGATCATCTAGAACCCGGTTTAGATCCAGAGAAAGTTTCAAGACTGCAACTAAATTTGCTAAATCCGAGTCCTGTAGCCACCAGAAAGAAATCGCTGCCTAATAGAAAATTGATGGACCTAACGGAGACCGAAATCCAAGAAAGACTGGAAGCTCAAAAGAGCAACATCTATCATAGCTTTGTAGAAGATAATCTTATATTGAAACAGGGATTTATTGATAAGAAAAAGGGACTGTTTTCAAGGAGGAGGATGTTTTTGTTGACGTTAGGGCCTCATTTATACTATGTGGATCCTGTTACAATGACACTTAAGGGGGAGATACCTTGGAGTAGCGAAATGAAAGCAGAAGCCAAGAATTTTAAGATTTTCTTTGTTTATACGGTGAGTTTTCAATTAAAAGATTAAAAACCGATATAATGAATTTCTCTTGCAGCCTAATCGGAAATATTATTTGGAAGACCCAGATGGGTATGCGTTGGAATGGTGCAAGGCTATCGATGACTTGAAAAATTACTATTTCCCAGACGAGACTTGATCGTAATAGCTGTCTAGTATAAAATTTGTTTGTGTATTTTTGTATTCTACATTATTTATTGTTAAATTATTTTTTTCAGTTTAGATTTACTAGGTAAATTGTTCGACTTTGTCACATAATATACAGTCGGATTTTAAAAAAGAAACGTAGCAACAAAACTAGGAAAGTATTAACATATTATTTTTTATTGTACACTAGAAAGACATATTCCATACATTTTAATTTTTTAATTTGGCTGTATGTTATGCATAATTTATTGATGTTCTTACATAATGTCCCAGGGTTGGAAGTAGGCACGAATGTGATTGGATTATACTTTGTTTAGTAAAGCAGAAAATGTTTAATAGGGCACTACAAACAGGGTAAATATTTAGTGTAGTGGACATTTGTTGTCTACAAACTGGATCAATAATACATCGATGGTGTTTTTCCTAAAGGGCGAATGCGCAATTTTGATGTTTTGAGAAAACGAAGGAAAACTGTTTCGGTATGATTTTAAGAGCCAGCTACAGAGTGATGAGTTTAGCAGTTCAAATGTTCATTACTAACCTTAAAATGACAAAAAAATACTAAAATTTTTAAGTAGTTAATTTAAAAAACGGTTATTTGTGGATATTCGCCCTTTTCCCAGATAAGCTTTGTAAAGAAATGACTATTCGCCCAAATAGTTTTAAGCGGTGGAATTAATAATAATGTTTGTAAAAATAAAAAAATTGGATAAAATAAAAACTCAAAATATTTGAAAATGATATATTCCAAATAAATATAAAAATGGATAGTCGCCGGGTTTAACTGGATACCCTGTAAATGCATTATTTAAATTTTTTGTATGCAATAGTCTATTTAAAAATACTATGGTAAGAAAACCTACTAACCTCTTCATTTTGAATCTCTGGAATTGGACTTGTGAAAATTTCACAGGAACTTAGACCATCTTTAACCTCTAAATTCTCAGCTACTTTTGGTATTTTGACTGGTAATTTTATGTCACTCAATATATTGATTTTGTTTTTATCCACATCGCGGGCTAAATTTAATATTCTTTCGGTTCTTTTATTCATAATTGTCACTTTTTTGGAAGAAAACACATTCACAAGTGGCCGTTTACTGAATGAAATAAGTGAGGTTATAATTCCAATACACAAACAATATACGTTCGCCCTTTTGCCGTTTAGTAGTACTTCATATTCGCCCTTTCTGAGAAACTTTTGGAACACGTTCGCATCAAGTAAATTTATATTTTTTGCTATAAATTCCTCATTTTCATGCTAAAACGTTCGTCCCTTTGGCAAAATGTCCGCAGAACCAGTATCTATAATCTGGTACGTAAAACTAAAAATCGCAAATTTGGTGCACTTTAGGAAAAATACCATCGACATGTTAATCGGTAGTTCAAGTAGTTGAGGTAACAAGTTTCAGTAACTTGTTTGTAGCTTAAGACACAACTTGGTATTGTTAATTGTTAGTGGTGTATTTATTATTTATCTGAGAGGCAGCTTGAAAAATGCTATCGCTACTTTTTAACTGTTGCAGTCTTAACCTCAATTTTTCTTGAACAGTTGCATTTATTACAAAATAAGACATTTAGTGATTCTTCTAATATAACGACAATTTCCTATAATCACTGCTTAGAGGAAGAGATTTGCGCTAATTTAATCTCAAAAAAATTGGATTAGTGGCATATATTTTCAGGTTTAATACTCAAAACTATTCCAGTAAATAGAAAGTCAAATGATTCTTACACGCAAAAAAATAATTCAGTGGATTATTGGTCCGGCTTGTATTTATGTAAACAATCTATCGTATACGTTTTTTGGCTTTTCTTCTGTTATAAACCTCAAAACTTTGAATTTTGATTCCGATTTGAGAAATTTGAATGAAAAATAGACTCTCCAACCCTTTAAAAATTGTGATTTTTTATTATATGTTTCTATAGTAAAGAAATGGGATAGATTGTGCTTGGGATGCCTTGTATACTATTACAATTCTATTCAATCTATTTATTTATATTGTAGGAAATCTTAAGACAGTTTTCAAAATAAACTATTTACACTCTGTTGTTTTATTTATCTCTCGTAAACACTTTTGTTTTATCAGTGTAGCGAAGTATTTACAGATCACAGAACTATGCACACGTTTTCATAGAGTAAACACCGAACAACTTTCTAAATATTATGCAACATATTCATCATTTTTTGACCCACTAACATTGAAATATTCTCACCGCTCTTTATTTCTTCTAATAGAGGGGTGTAAAATTTCCTATAATTATTAATCGTTCTGAATAATGTTCAGGGTTAATCTAGTATTTTTTCAACACAATGTTGGTAGCACTGGTCACCATGTAATGTCACGAACCAAGATGGCAGTGGTCTGTTAGTTATTGTGACATTAAACTGTGTAAAAATTGTTTTAAGATAAATAAACGATTATTTAAAACGGTAATGTTCTTAAAATAATTAGTGAAATACTTTTTGGAGTTTAAAGTGAATATGGAGCTGATTTATTGACGGTAAGATTTAATTTTTTTTGTAATTTAAATAATTTCACGTCCACCCACTCTGCTTACCTGCCTCATGAAAGTTTAATTAGGAATATTATTTGGACCTAGCGGTTTTTTACTCATATATTCGAAGAAATAAGTTATTACAGCTGTAAAAAGTTGTTTTTATTCAATTTCATGTACCTATCTCGCGTTGACAATTCTTGTTCTATTTGTTTGTTGACAGTAGGTACAAAAGAAAGGTATTTGAGATTATAAATTATTATATCATTGCGAAACCGGCTTTGTCCTTTTTTTTTAACTTGTTATATGATTATTGTTGATAACTGGTTAGTGTTTTATTGATTTTGCTTGAGAAGCTTAAGATATTTCTTATTTTAAAATGAATATCTTCCTTTTAATATCCATTTACTTCTGGAATATATATTTATAGCTGTCTTACAGCAAACATTATACATTTATGTATGCTCTTACCAAAAAACTTATTAATTACTTTTAGAGAAGAAAAAATAAATAATAAAATGAAACAAGAGAGTACAAAACATTAAATCAATTTGGGTTTGAAATGAAAGTAGTTTTGACATGTGTCTGTCACTCAAATAATTAAACTTGTTGCAATAAATATTAAATAATAATCTTGCCCTTGGCAATATTATTGTGTAATAATGATTAATGGTTGTAGAATATCGGTAACTTTGATTCAGATCAGATCTCTTATATGATAAATGAAACTGTCCAAATACTGGCAAAATTTTCATAAAAAAAAATAAAGATAATTATAACTGACACATTGGCTGCAGCAAAGTGATAGATAAAGAATTCTTCTAGAAAATAAAACCAAAACAAAATTACAACACATTTCCATTATTTCATTAAAACGAGTTTTGTTATGAGAAATTTGATGTTATTAATAGAACCAAATATATCAAGAATATTTCTAAATTAGCACGCCGCGTCGCCTCTCGCATTGAAAGAAGAAGGCGAACATATGTTAGAAACGTATAGTAGTCTAACTTTTTTATGTACGAGGTAACATTCTAAATATTTTTTGAGCTAGATTTTTGGTATATTCACTATGAAAGTGTAAAAAGAATAGTTTTGATACTATTTCAACACCTTACATAGTTGTCAGCGAAAACTTGATGGTATTTCAAGCTGTAAGGTTAGTGTAGTATTGATTGATGCTCTGCACCGCCAGTCAGAGGCTTTGAGTCCTCGGCACCACAGTTTTTAGGCTTTTTATGTACCTGTTGTCGTTTATGTGAAGAGACCAGTAGCTCTTATTAGACTCAACAGACTTTTCGCTAAGTCCTTCTTGGAGAAATCCTCCTTGGATACTCTAGTTCTGGAAGTTTATCTTCAATGAGATGTTTTGGCAGGTGTCTCCAGTATGACTGATGTCCAGATTGAATTCACCAAGTTGCAGAACCACCCGCAGCAATTTTTGATATCCCAAATACTGGTTCAGGACTAGTGAATGCAATTTGAGACTCTACCTTTGCTAGTGTTAGGTTAGGTTGTTACTCTGTTAAAGCTTGCCAGGGTTCTTTAGTAATTTTTAGGCAGATTTTGTTTATATTATATAAAAAAGTAAGTTCTAAACATTGGAATTCCTAAATTTATAATTCTAATACAAATAATTATCTAACGGTGAGTGTGTGTTCAAGGATAACCGTCTTGGGCAAAGAAATAAATCGTATAAAATCTTACATGCACATTTTCATTTGCAAAAGTTTACAATGTTTGATGTAAATGAATTCGTTTTTCTGGACAGTTTGAAATAGACGGTTGCCAGTTGTCGAGAATAGAATAATAAACAATTTTAAGATTTCAACTAGAAACATACACACGTTTCAAGAAAAACACGCCGTTTAATTTTAACATTTTTCACCAAAAATTTTCGTTTTGTTTTTCCGAATGTTGATATCGACTGGATGAGTCATGTTTTTATTACTGCGTTTGCAGCATCATTACTTGTGGGCGACATTTTACGACAACAGCGTCTAACTACGTAAAATTATTACGATTCTGTCTTTTTAACGCAGGGCTGGCCCTAAAAATTTGGGGAATGTTAGGGTCAACTTACATTGAACGGCGCTCGGACGTGCCGGAGACTTGTCACACAGAATGGGACAGATTTTTAACGAAACAAAAAGTCATTATATCTGTATCTGTAGAGTAGGGAGGGTGAGTGTGTAGGCTCACAGCAGTTAGGCCACATGTGACCCATTGTACATCCTCCAGAGGAGTTGTTCTCCTAGGTCATTGTCCATCCTGTCCTTCTCAGGAAGATGGACAGGTCACTAGGAGACATCTCCTTTATATCGGCAGGTGTAGGCCAAGACTCACCGAACACACTCTCTTATTGACGATAACTCCGGACACTCGCATAAGACATGTCTGACAGTTTCATCTTCCTGTTCACACATCCTGCATAGAGGTGTGTCCACTAGCCCCATAGTATGGAGGTGTTTCCTTAGATGACAGTGACCAGTCAGAAATTCTACTGTTAATCGTAGGTTTTTCCTGGTCATCGCAAAATATTTCTTCGGCGCCAGCTTCCCAGGGTCGCCCAGGGTGATCCTGGCAAGACTGCATCCTTTGATTCCCTCCCATCTCTTAAGGGATTGAGCATGGATGTAACGTTTGGCTAGTTCCGCAATTGTCGAAGACATTAGGCCGTAGGTGTCACTGGGTCCTTGAATTTTTAGTCCAGCGGCTTCCCTGGCTAAAGAATCGGCAATGCGATTTCCTTTACTCCTGTCGTGCCCTTTAACCCACCTCAGGATAATATTGTTATCTGCCGAGGCGTCAGCTAAATCTTGGTGGCACTCTAGTACTAGCCTCGATATAACACGTTGTCTGTTCAAGGCTAATAGGGCTTGTCTACTATTAGTGCAGATTATTATGTTTTTGCCAGAAATTCCTCTTCTGGTTAGTTATTTTGTGGCAATTGAGATACCAGCCAGTTCTGTTTGAACCACGCTGTTATTGTTTCCCATTCCCCAATTAATCTTAAGGCTTAGTGCTCTCGAGTAAACTCCACATCCTGAGCCTTCTTTCATTTTTGAACCATCTGTATATATGCGTATTGCATTTGCAGCATCTGGCTCTGTGTTCTGTTTTATTTGAATTTTTTAGGGTTTGTTAAACAAAAACCTGGGTTCAATTCCATCGTTGGCTGCCTGCAGCAGAGGTAGCGCAGTGAGCGCTTCCTGCCATAGGCTCAACCTCAATTGGCCCACTCCTACTTCGGGGTTTACACCAACCGTGCGCAATCGTACCATGGCTATTAACGCAACCTCCTTGACTTTCAGGTCCAGAGAGGTCAGACCAGTATAATTAGTTCCATTGCTGCGGTTGGTGCTGTTCTCATGGCTTCTGTGATGCTTAAACAAGCCATTCGCTGTATTTGATATAATTTTTGGATGGCCGTTGCTTGTAGAACCTTCGGTCCCCATGCAATTGCTCCATACGTTAACATGGGTCTTATTATTGCAGTGTAGATCCAGGTGACCACACGGGGTGACAGACCCCATGTGCGTCCCACTGTCCTCCGACACTGCTCATAAGCCACATATGCTCTTTTTGCTCTGTTGTGTAGATGAGAGTTCCATGTTAGTTTCCTGTCGAGGGTAATACCAAGGTATTTCACCTCTTCCGAAAAGTTTAGTTTGCTTTTGAAGCTTTCGGGAGGTTTCAAACCCGATAAACTTCTTTTCCTGGTGAAAAGGACCATCTCAGTATTTCTGGGATTGATCAACAGTGAGTATTCCTTACACCATTTTTCAATTAACTTAAGCCCATCCTGCGCTCTATCGCACAGTGTGTTCACAAATTTGCCAGTCTGCAAGATAACTATGTCATCTGCGTATGCAATTGTGTAGAATCCATTGTTGTTGAGGTGATTAATCAGGGTATCTAGGACTATGTTCCACAGAAGGGGTGATTAGACTCCTCCTTGTGGACATCCCCTCATGACCAGTCCTCTTACTGTGATGTCTTCTACATTAATACTTATTGCTCTACTAGAGAGCATCTTGAGTATCCATTCTCCTACTACCCGAGGTACATTCCTGGAGTTGAGTTGCTGGGTAATTGTTGGAAAGGTTGTTTTATCAAACGCTCCCTCGATATCTATGAATATACCCAGGGTGGATTCTTTGTTGTCCAATGATCTTTCGATTCTGCCAACCACTTGGTGAAGGGCCGAATCAGTGGACCTTCCCGGAGTATATGCATGCTGATTTGGATGAAGTGGGTTGTGAACTAGCACTTCATCTCTTATATACCGCTCGCATAACCTCTCCATTGTTTTTAAAAAGAACGATGTGAGACTAATTGGTCGGAATGCTTTTGATAAGGTGTAGTCCATCCTACCTGGTTTGGGTATAAATACCTACCACTCGTACTTATCTCCAGTTACTGGGAATATACCTCAGAGCTAAAGAGGCTCTGAAAATTCCAACCAGGTGCGGCATAAGAATATCCATTCCCCATTGAAGTAGGGCTGGTCTTATTCCGTCAGGTCCTGGTGATTTGCAGGGGGAAAAGCCCGATATGGCCCACCTTATCTTGTCCTCATCAATTACTGCACTAGCAGATTGCCAGTCGTATTGTGAGGGTGTTGTTGGTACTTCCGTCCAGTTTGACGTTCCAGGAAAGACAGAACCCGGGAAGTGAATTTCCATAAGAACCTCAGCGCTCTCTTGAAGGTTGGCGGCCTTGTCGCCATTTTCCCTTGTCAAAATGCCGATACTCTTATGGTGGTCGTTTGAGAGTGCCTTCTGTAGCCAAAAAAAAGTCATTATAGTTTTTGGGATCTAGTTTGGTTACCGATTGATTTTGAAAAAAATGCATTTTTTAAGAAATTTCGGTGGGTCTGACAACCGCGCGTTCCTAGTTAAGTCGCCTTAGCGCCGGGAGTTGCGGTCTTCGGCCCATCTCGTAAGCGACGTTACGAGCTTTAATCTCGTCAATGCTCGACGACATGCATCGCCGCCACGACGCTCGGACATCTCAGTAAGTACCAGAAAGTGTTCGGGGGCGCCTTGTGAACGCCATCTTGGAAAAAGACAGACACACACACAACAAAAAATATAAATTTTTTTTTTAAATAAAACACATTTTACGGAGATCGTTTACCCCGACCGTGGTGGTTGTTTAGCGCGTCGGTGATTGGTGGATGACGATGTCGTGTATATACAGGGTGGTGCAAAAGAAAGAAGTCGACGTATGAGCCCTAAAGCTGGAACATGCCCGTGAGCACCGGGCCGTTGGGCGAACCACGCGCCAAACGCTGCAAACTTTGCGACGGTAAAGAAATAAAATAGTGGCTTTCAACTTGTTTTTTGTCTTGCTGTGTTCTTCCTCTGGCTGTTTTTCCGCTAGATGTGTTTTTCGTTTGTGTATGTGAAGTTGATAGTTTGTTATTTCAGTGTTTGGTGGGTTGCAGTGGATAGAAGACACATTTTTTGCTCTTTTTTTTTGGAATGCAGCTTTTTGTTCTAATTGACATATTTGAGGGTACGATATAATTATACAGAGTTCGGCAAAAGTCCGGGACCGGACAAATATCGAAGAAAATATAAATTTTTAGAAAGATCTTTCTATACCACAAATTTTACTCCAACTTAAACTATAATCTGAAAATATTTTGAAATATACAGGGTGTTCCAATAAAGTGTAGCGTATAAAAGTTATATTTTTTCTTATGGAACAACCTATATTTTATTGCATTTTCTGATCGCCCCTTAAAAATATAATACTCCTTCATAATGGTTCCGTTTACCTAAATACAGAGGGTTCCGAGTTATGCTGACTTTTTTTAAAATGCGAACATTTCGAAAAAAATTGATAGCTCATTGATATAACAAATTCTGGCAAATTTTCTCTTACATCTAAATAGTTGAATGTATTCCACGATTGAGTACTAAATATCTCTTTACAGGGTGTTCAGAATTTTCAGTTTCATTATTAGATCATTCAATGTATAGTATCTGGCTTATTTGAAATGAAACACCCTGTATTTTAATAATTCATCATATAAAAAAATGTCTTCTTTCGAATGGTATGAGGGTGTCCTATACCTTGGTATTATACTTTTTGTGCAATTTACAATTTTCTTAAATTTCATGCTAAGTCGATTTTAAAACATCTGCAATTCTCTCTTAAATTTCAAACTAATGATCTTGGCATAGTTGTTGAAAGAAACTAAATAGATCACGATTTAAGCCTCCAGAAAAAATTGCGTTTTGCTATCCTATACCGAGTGGTTAAAAAGATATAGCCACTCTCACAGAAATGTCACTATCCACTTGAAACATTTTATGAAATAACAAAAAATAAAAAGTTTATTGGATAGTGATTTGTCTGTGAGAGTGGCTGTATCTTTTTAACCACCCGGTATAGGATAGCAAAACCCTATATTTTCTGGAGGCCAAGATCATTAGTTTGAAATTTAGAGAGAAATGCAAATGTTTTAAAATCGACTTAGCATAAAATTGAAGAAAATTGTAAATTGCACGAAAATATAATACCTAGGTATAGGACACCCTCATACCATCCGAAAGAGGACATTTTTTTGAATATGATGGATTATTGAAAAACAAGGTGTTCTTTTCAAAATAAGCCTGATACTGCACATTGAATGATCTAATAATGAAACTGAGAATTCTGAACACCTTGTGAAGAGATATTTAGTAGTCTATCGTGGAATGCATTCAACGAATGTCCAATTATTTAGATTTAAGATAAACTTTGCTAGATTTTGTTAAATCAATGATATTTAGGTATAGGTATAGGGAACCATTATGAAGAAGTTTAATATTTTCCAGGCGCAATCAGAAAATGCAATAAAATATAGGATTTTCCATAAGAAAAAATATAACTTTGATACGCCACACTTTATTTATTTCAAAATATTTTCAAATTATAGTTAAAGTAGGAGTTAAATTTTTCCGGTCTCGGACTTTTGCCGAACTCTGTAAAAAATAGTATATGGGAAACATTTTTAAAATTCATTATACGAACAAAAATTTAAATATATAGGGTGATTCACGTAAATCCCGCACAGTTGGTACCATTTATTTTTAATAGGAAAATTGGTAAGTCAAATAATTGCCCATATATCTAAAATACGTAAGTGCAATTTGTCCCTAACTTTGTTGGTTTGTGAGATACAGGATGATGAAGGAAAGAGATACATGCTTGAAATGTGTGTGTATGTATGTATGTATTTTGGGGGGACATTCACTGAGACCTAAAAGATCTATTGTGCCCCCTTACTTCTATTAGTTTCTGAGGAGAGTCTCAGAAACTAGTAGCTCCTTTAGTCCTATTTCCCGGGGGAATTTTAGGATGTCTGCAGCCTTCAACCTAGGTAGATGTTCCTCTTTTATCCAGTAATCTCCCAGGTGCTGTGCTCTAGGATTCTGAAGTGCTGTGTATTTGGAAAGTATGTGGATGGAGGTTTCTTATTCCATGCCACAAAATCTGCATTCTTCTTCCTCCACTATTTTGAGCTTTTTCAGGTGCCCATTCAGGCGACAATGCTCCGTTAGGATCCCTGTTAAAACTCTTAGTGCAGTTTTACTTTGACTTATACATTCATTTGATCCCAACAGGTTATAATCACCCAGAAGAGTCTTTGATTGTATAAGCCCTACTAGATCTTTCCAATGGTCAGATCTTCTCTTTTTCTCGACTTTACCTATTTCTTCCAATATTACATTGGGGCTGATTCTGCAAAAGGCTTCAGGAAAGGTATTTCAGTCCTCTTTGCTAGTTCATCTGCTATTTCATTTCCTTCTATTCCAGTGTGTCCTGGAATCCATAGTAAGGTGACTATATTGTTCTCGCCTAGTTCATTGAGTTTGTCTAGGCATTCCCAAACCATTTTAGAACTGATTACACAAGAGCTCAGTGCTTTAATGGCTGCTTGACTGTCCGACATTATGATAAAATCCTTTGTCTTCTGTATTCTTTATCAATATTGAACTGGGCGCAATTTCTTATGGCGTGGTTTCCGCTTGAAAGATACCCAAGCATTCAGAGTGTTTGGTTCCTGGCCCGAACACTCCTATTCCAGTTCCTTTTATTGCTTTTGAGCTGTCTGTGTACCATTGAATGGCATTCTTTCCAAGTCTCAAATGGTATTTGGATCCCATTTATTCTTGTTGCTTAATTCCGTAACGAATTTCTTTGAAAAGTTATACTTTTTCATCATACCGTCTTGTGGCATGTCCCAGGTTGTCTGATTTCTAAGAAGTGAGGAGGTGGTTTTTTTAATGATTCCCTTTCTACTTAGTCTGTATCTTGTTCTTTCTGCAACGTTTTCCACCACCATTGAGAATCACAAATTTGTGTGTCTTTAAAACAAATCAACTGTATTAATTTATAGTAAAATTCTAATAAGCCAGTGGCGTGGTTAAAAGGTTCGTTAGATGTTGTACCATATTCTTGAAATCTCTGTATTTCCAGCTGCAGATCTTTCGTTCAAATTTAGGAAACCTCTGGGCCTTGAGGAAAAACTTTTGTCCTTAAGGTTTTTGACATAAAAATCAGTCCCTTAACAAGAAATCCATCTATTTTTTTGATTTTATGTAACCACTTCAATTTTTATCTCAAGTTGATGATAATACAAAATTAGTTTGGCTCCGTTGATTATGTTAAGAAGAAGGAATGTAAAAAATATATATATGTATGCCTGTTTAACACGCTAATAACACAAAGATTAATTAATCCTAAAAAGAACATTAACCTCATCGACCAACGAAGCGTTTTGTAAGTCTCTAAAGGTTGTTGTATAACATAAATTCAGTAGAAATAGCATCTACCTTGCACTTGTTCATAAATTCCGAGATTGCGTTTCAACAAATCACGATTTTTTATTTCGCCAAGTGTAAATATGTTATAAATTTGATTGTTCTCTTAAATAAGCGTATGTTTGCGCAATAAATTTGCAAACAGAAACAACAAATTGAAATTGTGTAGACTCCGTTTCACACTAGAAGTCTAGAAGTTGAAGTCGTATGCGCGAAGAAGCTGCACATAACAAGGTACCTTTCATTATTTATGACAACTTGGGCCATGCGTGAGGTCGAAAAATACCCCCCCAAACCATATTGGATCCTCCTCCAATTAACGTGGTGGTTGAGAAGATGCATTGAGCATAACGTTCGTCGAAATACACGATTATGTCTATCTTTATTGTTCCGGGTGGCCAACTGAGAACGGTCGTCGGCCATCTCAGAGGCAGAGGTTCCGGAAATTTTTTTATAACATCTTCAATTTCTGCCCTTGAAATACTTCGTATTGTCTGTCGTATCTTTTCAACCATGTCAGCTCTTGTTGCGGGTTTATCGGCATTAACGAGATCTTTAACTCGCACCCACAAATAAAAATCTAAACAAGTTAGGTCTGGAGACCTCGGTGGCCAAATAAATAAACTTACAAATATCGGTTTTCATTGATATTTGATGCTTTTGATTCACTAACTGATCGCTTGAAAACAAATATAACATTATTATTAATTGAAAAAAATGTAGCACAACTCACTTCACAAGCCTTCTAGACGTTGGAAGATCAATTACCGCCATTTACCTGTTTCTTACGATATCTCAGGATAGGAAAGAGATATCGCCTTGCGGTTTGCAGTGTTTTATTACTAATTTAGTCTACTTTTTGAAGATCTACTTCAATTTGTATGCTTCCATTTAAAATTGTTACGAGAAAACACAATATTTAAAAAAAATAAAACAGCGCCCTCTAGCATTTATGTTATTATTCAGATTGCTTCATATTTACAAATTTTCGATTGTTCAACAAAAGCTCTTCCAAACAACGTCAAGTTTATTAAAATCGGTCAAGCAGAACCCGAAATTACAGGCGTTTTTTCGTAACACTCTCCCCCACCCCTTATTTGAAGAGATGACTTGAACTTGTCATATTAAAAATATGCAGAATTTGTCGAGGAATTTGATTATAATATTTAATAATGCTCCTAGTCCAGTTTTTTTTCCTCTTCGGAGCCGTCCTTTCGCCGGTACCACCTCAGCCTCCTGGGCTTATTGTGGATACTCCTAGTGTTCTGACTACAACCTATTCAGCCAATCCGTTCCCTGTATTAGCTCATACAGGTTCTTAGCTGGTTGATTGTAGAAGTCTTCTGGAGTTATTTGGGTTCTACCATAAAGTTTCTGCCTTCTGTGGTCCAGCGACTCACAGTTGCATAGTATATGCAGAGCTGTTTCGGTATTCTTTTTGAATCTTCTGCATGTAAGGTCTCCGTTGTACAGCCCTATTTTGTTTAGGTGCTCCTTTGTGGGAAAGTGTCCCGTAAGTAGCCCCGTAGTGGTGCGCAGTTTGTTCCTGCTCATTGAGAGCAGTTCTTTCGCTACTTTTTCTGATGGTTCTTTTATGAATTTCTTCCCATGTATTTGCCCAGTCGTATTCTTCCAGTATTTTTTGTGTTGTTCTTTCAACCACCCCTTTAACCATGACCTGGTTAAGCATCTGGGGATGCCCACAGCAGGTTCGGTTCCGTTCATCAGAGTTGACGATCCTACTCTTGCGAGTTCGTCAGCTTTTTCATTGCCTGCGATTCCTTTATGACCTGGTACCCACTCCAGTGTTACACTGTTCCGAGTCGCCAGTCTTCTAAGTTCTTCGCCGCATTCCCATACTAGCCGAGATGTTACCCTATAGCTCTGAAGTGCTTTAAGGGCGGCTTGGCTGTCGCTGTAGATCCTGATCTGCCTGTTGTTGTAGGCTCTCATACTGTTAGCCCATGCACACGCAAGTATTGCATAAACCTCTGCTTGGAATACAGAGGCGTATTTTCCTAGCGAGACGATTCCTTCATATTTGCTCGTCTTGCTGTATATGCCCCTCGATATGCCCGCTCCGGTGCCGAGTTCATTTTTAGATCCGTCTGTATACCAGATCAGTTCATTCGCTCTACTAAGTGGTGGTGCCTTCTCTTCCTCAAGCTCCTTTCGATCTTTGATGACAATCTCGAAGTTCTTGCGAAAGATATATTTGGTAGTCATTTGGTCTGTTGGCATTTTGAAAATGTCAACGTCAATTTGATTATAATATTTAATAATGCTCCTAGTCCAGTTAATGAAGGAGGAAAAAAAGGCAAAGTTAACATTAATGACGCCCTGTTTTCATCTTCCGGTTGGAAGTTGCATTTTGTACATCATTAAACATGAGACAAAGTTCTGCATGAAAACGCGTGCGAGGGCGGAGAAAATGGCCCAAAAAGACCAGGAAAACAGGTTTTCAGCCAATATCTCCTAAAATATGGCAGTTAGAGATTTTCGGTTCAGATAAAAATTGAAGTTCAGGTCATTTTATACAAAAATGGTACTCATGATTTTTTTCGCAACATTAATATTTTCTGCAAAAAAAATCGGGTTGAAATACCGGAAATTTTGAGACTTGTGAAATATGCAAAATTTGAGCTGGGGGGTGTTGGAAATCCATTATTTTCAATGTTTTGGATTGTGGAAACCAATTGTAGATGGCGCTACCACATTTTACAGATTGGGAAAATCCTCGGTGCCATAAATGAGAAAACCTGTAACCTAACACTTTTGATGGATATTAATGTTTCCGAGGGTCTTGTTTTCCTCTCAGATGAGGCCTCAAGATATACTTATTAGGAAAATGGGCTATAAGATTAATTCTAGCGAGATGGACCTCACCAGTGGACCTGAATCTAGCAACAATCAGCTTTGCACATGTGGCAAAAAACTGAAGTTCATTAGACTTTTGGTAAGGAAAACTGAAAATGCCTCAATAGTGAAGAATATTTACCCATAATACTCAGCAACAACTTCTTACAGATTCTCCGCAAATTTTTTTGCAACCAGACTGATTGAGGTTTTTGGAATAACGAGTTATAAACGTTCTCCATGTTTCATTTATTATAGAAAAATATATATTTATTTATCAACGGGAGAACCCAATATAATGATACAAGAATAATACATTATAGACTAAAATATTACATAGAAAATTTTTAACAAAAGTACAAGAGATTCGCGGGTTAATTGTCCGTGAATTGATGAAAAAAGTATATAAAAATACATTGCAATTATGATATAAATCTGTTCGTCACCAGTCATCATCTGATTCTAAGTCAAGTACTTCTTCTGGGTCTAGAGCTCCCTCTAGCTCTACCCCGTCAACAACTTCTTCTGAATCTACAGTTTCCTCTAATTCCACCTCTTGGGATAACATATTATCGCTGTCTTCATAATTCGAACACTGGCGTGACTCACACGAACCACAAATAGATGAGCAGACGACACGAGCGCCACGTAGAGCACACGCGCGGCGAACGACGGAGGAACGAAAGTAATAAATTATAGCGTATACATTTAGATATACTGGTTTTTCCCCGGGGTATCAAAGGTATGACTTTATACATCGATGGAAAGGTGGGAATTCCCCCGTTACACTAGTTAAGGTGTTAAAATGTTAGAAATAAGAAGCAGGGAGAAAAAAAGTGCGTTTTTTCCTTGAGCCCGCGTTTTCTAATTTTATTGAAAAATGGACGACTTCGTCAAAAAAAGTAATTGCACAATCGAAAGATAGAGATTCTTAGCTTTCAAATCATGTATCATAGAGACCAATCGGATCATGTATATAGTATATTACGTAACGTGTGCGGAAAGTGACATTTTTCACACGAGTGGGAAGTATTGTCTCACGAGCGCAGCCGAGTGAGACAATCCCACGAGTGTGAAAAATCACTTTCGCACAAGTTATGTACACTATTTTTCCTACGACCACGCGATATACTTTTACCAAATTAGGCATGTATAATCTTGCTTTTTTATGTAGATGTGAGAGGTTTTACATATGTGTATTTGTAAATACTTTATATGGTTTTGATTACTTTCCTTTGAAATTGGCCCAGAAAATTGTGATTTTTATGCAATAGAAAAAAGTACCTTTATAAAAAAGTTGGAATTAATATTTAACTTGTTGCCTACCTGTAGGAGATTGAAAGTATTAACTAGCTATTTTAAGGATTCATTGTTCAAATAATTGAAAACGGATATTTATTGTTTTAATAACATGAAAGTCCAATAAATGTCGATATAAACACATTTTATTTTGGAGAATAAATAAACTGTTGTGTATATTTCCTTAGCGCTTATTAGTATCTTGGACAAGAACCATAAGCTACAACAGTGGGATGGCCGAGCGGTCTAGGCATCCGTGGGCTCGATTTTTGACAAGCAGTAGGGTGGTTCGAGTCCGGGCTCGGTATTTTTTTTTTTTAATTTTAAATGAAATAAATAGATTATATTATATTATTATATGGACAAATCAACTTAGGAAATAAGCATTTCACATATACATATTAATTTGCGGAGTAAAAAGACTAGCATTTCAACATTCAATTTAACAGCTTTTTTATCCGCACACGTACGGATAAGATTTTTTTCCGTACGCGTATGAATAAAGGTCACTTTCCATAGAACTAGTCAGTGCGATATATGTCACTTTCCTATGTGGTCGTAGGAAAAATTTTTAATTGATGGCTGTTCACAAAATTTCCCCGCGATCCAAAAACAGCAAAAATTTGGGATTCAATAAACAACGATTAAATGAAAATTTAAAAAAATTAGGGTATACAAATTTCAGGGATGACAAAGGACCTTATGAGGACCCATAATCAAGAAAATTTTGAGTAAATTAGTGCAATACAAAAAAAATAGGAACAAATTCCTGGCGAGGTCAAAATTGCCCGGGAGCAGAAAGTTTGACCCGTGTTCCGATATGGCCAAAAGAGTCAAGCGTGACTCAATTCACGGGGTATGATAGCAGCAGAATTCCTCTTTCACATGAATTTTGAAATATGAGAAAATATGCATTTTTCACATAGTTATTGAATAATTTGTCCCCCCGCTGATGTGTAAATACACGGACTGTGCTCTCCGCCATACAGCTCATTATTCGAGGTGCGCTTGGTGCCGTTTTTCTCGAAACCGGTCAAATTTTCGAGAAAAATCATAAGGACCATTTTTGTAGAAAATTAACTGAACTTTAATTTTTATCTGAACTAAAAATCTCTAACTGCCATATTTTAGGAGATATTGACTGAAAACCTATTTTTCTGGTCTTTTGGGGCCATTTTCTCCGCCAACGCACGCGTTTTCATGCAGAACTTTGTCTCATGTTTAATGAGGTACCAAATGCAACCTTCCAACCGGAAGATGAAAATAGGGCGTAATTAATGTTAACTTTTTTCCTTTATTTACTGGAATATCCTTAATTGAGTGAACTTTGAAAAATTTTGCATTTTAAATTTTTAACTGTCAAATACGCCCTCTAGCGGTGGACCTACAATTCTGAAAATAATTTCCAGGCGTTTCTCGAGGCCATTTTTGTTATAAAAAATTTTTCCGGAACCTCTGCTATAATCCACTCCTGAGATCTCTTCGGTGATCTATCCCGGGCATCAATCCTAGGTCTTAAATCGGAATCTCTTGAGCGTAACTGAACAGTTTCAGCACCATGTACCTCGCACAGTTGAATTTGTAGGCCATGACACGTCACAAAACGCTGTCAAAGAGCCGAAATTTTTAAAAATCGATCCTGGGGATTAGTGATGTGACTTTTTTGTCCTGTTCTACGGGCATGATCTCTCTCTAGGAATCTTTGTAGTACCCGTGAGATCGTTGTATGATTCACATTAAATCGACGACCTATTATTTGGTAGCTCCAGTTATCTAACCTAACCAGTGGCTTACAAAATTTATTTTATAATGGGGATTCTTAATTGAAATAATTATTTTAGTGGTGCGTTAACTTCTTGAATTAATTGAAAAAAAATCTATAGTTTTAATGGAAGAAGTATCTAGTTTTCTCTATGTAGGCAAAGTGTCTAAAAATAATCTAACGACATACATTTTCTACTACTTTAGCGACGAGGCGATTTATGTTTAAATGTTGTGACTAACCAACCAAACACACGGGGTTTTTAATAAACAAAATCGAAAAAAAAATTCTATAGAAAATCAAATAAGCTAAAAGATAATAAAACTACAAAAATGTTGACGATTTGCGCGCGTGGCGTTGCCAAGTTTATTATTTTTCCGTTAAGTTAGATAAATATTTTGAAATTTTAACTGTTACATTTGGTAGCTCATGCACGACTAAATTTATGTACACAAATCGGCCTCTAGATAAATTATTTATTGCATCGGGGATAGTTGAAAAACGCGGCCTTCAATTCCTTAAGTTTGACACCTTGGTTCAAATTATATCTTTGCCAAAATGTTCCAATTATTTAGGAACTCGTGAGCTTAGTCTACTTTGTTTTGTCTACTTATTTCACCCAAGTGTCAGTTGCCAAAAATTGTTTAATTTCTCCATCTATATAGTAGTTTGAATGGTTTTATGAATGATGAACTTTGCAGCGATCGTATTGGCACGATTTGACATCCTGTGATTTTTTTTATACTTACAATACCATGTTTTAAATATTCAATGTTTCATTATAGGCCAGTCGGTATGGGTCATTTTAGACCAAAAGTACAAGTAATTAGCAATACGGCTGATTTTTTTTTCAAAAGTACCCTTAAGTATGTAGATTAATATAAAAAAAAGTTCACCGGTCTATCGATTTCCCAAATTAGAAAAAAAATCAAAAATCTTTTTTTTTTTTTCGAAATTTTCCAATATTTCGGCTGGGAGGAAGGTGCAGAAGAATAAAAAATACCACCGTGTAGGGGAAGTGTTTTGCAATAAAATAGGACTCTTGCGTTTTTTTCGTCCGATCAATGGTTTGTCCGTAAAAAATTCGGCAAGCTAAGTATGTGTTCCGCATCCGCGCGAGTCTATTTTCTGAAACGCGAATTTTTTTTCAATCTTTGGTGAGAGTAAAGGTTGTAAATAATAAATAAAAGGTGATAAATTAATTTTTACATACTTTTATTGGAAAAAGGTATGAAAAAAATTATATCTTAAAATTATAATATACATATTAATCATCTATTATACATTTTCACTATAATAATATACATTTTGTTCGTTGAATATTAATCGTTATATTACATGAGTATCAAATTTTATTTTGAAAAAATAAAGAAGATTCCTACCCGAATCTATAAAAGTTGCTATTTTCTCTTTTAATATAAAAATATTTTGGAATATACAGGATGCTCCAAAAAAGCGTGCCGTATCGAAGTTAGGTTCCTTTAAATGGAACACCCTGTATTTTATTATATTTTTGAATTATACCATCGAAAATAATGTAAGTTCATTACCATTTCCCTATACCTATCTAGTTCAGTTTCCATGATAAATTGATTTTACATAATTTGTAGACCCTTCGAAAAAATACAATAACTTCAAAATAAAAACGAATAACCACATTTGCTTCACACCATCTCACTAGAAGTTTTTGACATACCGTTTCCAATATTCACTGGTATGCTATCATATACAGGGTGTTTTTAATATGACAGTATAACACTAACCATTTAATACACAAATTTCTGGCTTAATTTAAATGGAACACCCTGTATCTGTTGGGTCTGTTAAACGTGGGAATTTATTACCTTTCAGTTGGTATTAGGGTTGCCTATATCTAACTCTGATAGTTCTCGAGAAATTTTAAATTTGTTTTTTAATATTCAATTATTTGCTGACATCTAGTTACCTATGACATGATTCTCCGATGGAAAGTTTTTAAAAATTTAAAGGAGTAAGTGCTTTGTTGTATGATTTATTATTGATAAATTGAAGGTCTCTTAAATCAGAATTTTATTAAGGGTTAGTACACTATTTTTGGGCATACAAATACAATAAGCTTTAAAATTATAAAAAAATAACTAGGTACAAAAAATTCAAAGAAGGTGTTCAAAGTGACGCCCATCTTGTTGGATACAAATTTGAACCTTTTTT
>CAJUYI010000091.1:0-26596 GCA_910591695.1 Galerucella pusilla
AGTTTTACTGGAAAATGACACTTGTTATTTCAAGTCGGGATGCAGGATTGGCTGGTCGGAATTTTATTTTTAAATAATTATTGTAAATAATAATAAATTATCTGTCATACAATTTACCTATCAACCAATAGACATGAATTTTTTATATAAATAATAATGGAATGTCGGTATATATTTATCTAACTGGAATCCGAAAGATATTCTGATTCTTTCTCAGTGACGCGTTCTAAGCCATCTAACTGGAACTTGGAAGAAATTCATTTATTTTCATCTGTCTTCGTCGTTTTCTTCAATACGCACATATTTCAACGCCATCGGCCCGTATTTCCAAGTGTTGTCAGCTATGAGATATGAAGGCTAGTTTGGAATGTCACTGGTAATTGTCAATTACCGGCACAGAGATTGCAAAATAATGTACGGCAAGAATCGTTGTAGTTCAAGTTCGAACATATTTGTTGAGGTTAATCTTGATTCTGGTGCTAATTCGAAATAGATTTTATCCATATATACTTATTGTTTATTATAAATTTTCATGACTTCCACACCTCGGTTTGCACAAAATACTTTTACTCGTATAATTTATAAAAATATTCAATAAAGTCATGGGTTTAAAATATGACATTTGGATGGGTTTAGTAGTCACTTGATATGTTGGGGTGAAAACCAACGAAAACATCATATTATAAGAGTAGAGGGAATTATTTTTCCAAAGGAATTTCTTATGCCGGACTTTATCAAAAACATGTATGTTTAAGTGCATTCAAAAGTGATTTGGGGGAAGGTTTGCTTCGCACTTGTCGGTCATCAACGTCTTGAACTGATCTTAACGTTGTTAAATGAAATGGTGACTAAAATGATCACTTCCGGTTTTCAATGGATGCAATATGTAAAAACGAATTGAACTCGTTGGCTGGAAATGTTTTGTTGATTGGAATATTTATTGTAAATGTCAAAATTATTATTTTGTATTTAAAAAAAATCAAATCTACATGGATTTTCTGTTTTTTTCCGTTGCCCTTAAAAATCCATTGAAGTACAAGCAGCAAAAAGGAATGGGACTCAAATAGCAGACTTGGGAAGAATGCCATTCAATGGTACACAGACGGCATAAAAGCAGTAGAAGAAGCTGGGATAGGAGTATACGGGCCAGGACTCTAACACTCCGAAAGCTTGGGAAATACCCCAAGTATCTTTCAAGCGGATATTCACGCCATTAGAAAGTGTGCCCAGATCAATATTGCTAGAGGATAAAGGATTATCATAATGTCGGATAGTCAAGCAACCATTAAAGCAGTAAGCTCTTGTTTAATCAGTTTCAAAATGGTGTGGGAATGTCTAGGCAAACTAAATGAGCTAGGCGAGTACTGTGGATTCCAGGACACAATGGAATAGAAGTAAATGAAATAGCAGATGAGCTAAGAGAGAGAGAGAGAGAGAGAGAGAGAGAGAGAGAGAGAGAGAGAGAGAGAGAGAGAGAGAGAGGGACTATAACACCCTTTTGTGGGTGAGAATGCTTTCGCGATGTCAGGAAAGATCTAGTAGGGGGCTGAGACAAACAAATATAATTCTGGGTGACTACAACCTGCTGAGATCAAATGAATGTCTTAGCCAGAATAAAAATGCACTAAGGGTAGGCTCCCTTTTATATAAGAAGAAGCCACGTGAAGTTTGCCAACTGACTTGCGCAGAGACCAAAGTCAGACTTGTTTATCTATGTTGCCTCGTAACGACCGTCTCATGTCTTTGGCAATATAAATGATGTTTCATGGCTACAGCAATTTTATTATTGACATATGAGGTTGTGTTTGAAGTATTTACTGTCGAATATTTTCAGTTTTCAAATATTTCAATTATTTTCTTATTTTATTTGTGAGTGTTGTGTGTTTTATTTGATCTAAAACTATGCCTCCTAAAAACTTGTTGGCGTTTAAGGAATTAATTACTCACAGTCAAGGATGACAGATTCTAATTTTGTGTTAACCTACAAAATGTAAAACCGTTACGCTACTGATTTGAAGTCGAATGTCAATTTTACAATATGGCGCAGGTTTTGACAACCTCGCGCATAAGACAGCAGCTTCACGTGGCTTCTCATTATGTGAAATGTAGTCTAAAACCCTAGGAGATTACTGGATAGGAGAGGGACACTTACCTAAGTTGAAGCCTTCATATATATCCTGAAATTTCTCTGGGAAATAGGTCTTAAGAAGCTACTAGTCTCCGATAATTTCCTCGGGAACTAAGTGAGAAGTAAGGGGGCACATTAGATTAAGGTCTCAGTGAATGACACCCATTTAGGTTTTAGTAGGTGACACCCCAATATACATACATACAAACAACTATTATGGGTTCGTGTTTTGTGACATGCTGCACCTCGACTCTATAATGTGCGTGTTCAACTCTTTTTGGGTAGGTAACTAAGGGGCTCATTTATTTGTATAAAAATTCATTTACCAAGAGCGTATGACAAAAGTTTAATTTTTTGTGTTTCCAGTCATTGCCATGACTGCCTGTGTCTTTTTTTTAATTTTCCCAACGGCGTATCATATTATTAATATGAATATAATATAATTTCATCAATTTTATTAAGTTGTATCGAAAAAAAATACTTTGTTTAACTTTCAGATACAGCATTAAGCAACAATGGAACTGGTTCAATTTAAAACTTCTAATTTATCAAGCTGCATGTGGTAATTCCTTTTGCTATCACTGGTTTTAACAATAAAATCTATTATAATTTCGTCATTATCTCTCGAAAAAAATTGTGTTTGGTATAAAAGTTACAGTGCCAAATCAAAATGGAAATAATAATTACACTGGTTGAACGGCAATTCATTCAATATCTGACTGCGAGTAATTGAGAATACACATTATATTAGCTTCAGAGAGAGCATTCAGATAGATTTGTGGGAAGATTTCTGTAGAATAATTATTATTTACGGAAACAGCGATTCCAATTATTATTGGAAGTGAAAAATTAGTTTTTGATTTTTTTTAATAAGAGATTCATCCGTTTAAGTCCCAGTTTCTAATGAAGGTTTTAAATGGGAATAATCATTTAAATTAGAAGCATTAACTAGATGTAAGACGGAAAGTGAACAACATATGATAAGTTAATACTTATTCCTAATAATTGTGGTCATGATATCAGAATAAGATGATTAAATTATTGTACAGTCAATTAAAGTAAAGTTTGAAGACTCCGTTACATATATAGAGTTCAGAAAAACTCTCTTAATAGGTATGTGACCTTGAGACATGTATTTTGTCAGTAATATTAGAACATTTGATAACAGATAACAATATTATCCTGAGGTGGGTTGAAGGGCGCGACAGGAGTAAAGGTAATCGCATTGCCTATTCTTTAGCCAGGGAAGAGGCTGGACTAAAAATTTTAGGACCCAGTGACACCTAAGGCCTCACGAATTCGACAATTGCGAAGCTAGCCAAACGTTACACCCATGCTCAATCCCTTGGGATGGAATCAAAGAATGCAGTCTTGCCAGGATCACCCTGTTCGATCCTGGGAAGCTGGAGCCGAAGAAATATTTGGCGATGACCAGGAAAAACCTACGTTTAACAGTAGGATTTCCGAGTGGCCACTGTCAACTGAGGAGGCACGTCCATACTTTGGGGCTAGTGGACATACCTCTATGCAGGATGTGTAACAGGAAGATGAAACTGTCAGGCATGTCTTATGCGAGTGTCCGGAGTTATCGTCAATAAGATAGTGTGAGTTCGGAGAGTCTTGGCCTACACCTGCCGATATAAAGGATATGTCTCATAGTGACCTGTCCACTTTCCTGGAAAGGACAGGATGGACGATGGCCTAGGAGGATAACTCCTCGGGAGGATCTACATTGGGTCACATGTGGCCTAAGTGCTGTGAGCCTACACTCACCCTCCTCACTTTACAGATACATATAGAACATTATTTGATGATCGTAAATATCTAATAGATATATTATGGAAATATTACACACAGCGTTGAACTTTCTAACTTGAATTGAAAACACGGGTAAGCTTGATCTTTTCTCTACAAAGATTGCACTGGGATTAGTATCTAACTAAATGCTGGGAACAATAATGAAAAAACATAATAATATTATATTACATAACGAGTGCGGTGACATTTTTCACATGAGTGATAATATTGCAGCATGCGGCATAAGCCGAGTGCAACAATCACACGAGTGTCAAAATATCACGTTAGCAAGAGTACCTAATGTACATTACTTTTTTTACGACCACAGGATAATTTCACTAAATAATGTGTGATCAACATCTAACATATTAGTATACAAAATGTTATAATTGAAGTCCATATAGTTTATTTCAAAAAACAAAAATATTATATAAACAGATTCAGAGAACTTGTATATTGGCTCTAAAAACTTCTTCTTTTTATTTTTAATCAGAAGCCTCTATACCTTTCGGTGGTAGGCTGGTTTGGTTGGGATTTATACCCTTAGTTTTCTTTCTTATATATTATTTTTCCACTAATTACTATATTTTCTTCTATTACATTCTATAAAATGTCTCGAATTTCAGCCCCCTTTTTCACTACCCCATTTCATGTTTGTCTTGGTTTTCCTCTCGTATTTACTTCTGGTACTTTTCAGCTTCATATATTTTTTAGTAAGCTCACTATCTTTCACTGCTGTTTGATAGAGAAGTTTTGTTCAACTATGCTATCTAAATTTGTAATCCAAACTACTGCAAGCGCTAAACGTGTTGGTGAGCCCGCCCCCATGCGCACAAACTCATTTTTAATGTTACCTCACACTACAGCTCTTGCAAGACATATAAATGATCAGTACAGAGGCGTATCATTATTTGTCCTCCAATTCTGTTGGCGTTTGAAGTTATAGTTGAAATAATACCCTTCTTGGTGTGCGTCATCGATTGTTAATGTCTTTCTAACACATTACGCAGGAAGAAATGGAAAAAAGGCAGGTCTGTGATTAATCCTAATCAAAATATCATAACAATGAACTGTTTAAATGTATTACAAACGTTAACCCTAATCTTGACCTACAAAAATTTGATTGGTTGATTTTTAGATTACGCTCAAGCTCAACCTATCAATCGAGAGTTTAAAATACTAAGAAGGCGTTACTTTCATAGCGGCAATAAGTCTTACGTCTTTTTCTACTGTCACACTGACAGTTCTTGACAGGTCTGTACTTTGTTGTTTACGGTCAATTATTATTTATGAAAAGTGAATATTAATCTTATTGTTTTATTTATATGAATAATACAAAAATATGCCTGAATACACGGAATAACATCAGTATTTTGAAAGTTCTCAAGTATTTTCAGTTAGAAAAAGAAGCTGGTAATTACTTATTGCATAGCCTTTTCGAATTTGGCTAAATACAATCCTGATGATCTTATTTATCAAATTTAAGGTTAGCGTTATGTCAAAATAGCAAATAAAATAAACGACATGCCGAAAACCCGGATATACGTCACAATCGATGGCGCACACCAAGAAGGGTATTATTTTAACTATATCAAGAGTCAGGCACGTGAAATAATTTTTTAAGTGTTCAGTTATTTGTCAAATAAGCGACGTTTCCACTCTACCATCCAGATTTGAATCCCAGTGGGCTACTGTCAAAAACATTGTGTCCCAAAAGAATGTAACTTTCAAGTTGGAAGAAGTGAGGAAACTGGCGGAGCACGGGGTTGATCAAATCCCTTCCGAGGAATAGCAAACGCGTTGCCGACATGTAGTAGATAAAAAGCGGAAATATTGGGAAAATGAAACATTCACAGATGTTCAAACAGAGTGGTTATAAATAATGTACCTATATGATGACAGCAGCACAAGCAGCAGTGAAGATGAAGAAAATTTGTATTCAGATAGTGACTGATTAAAGTATATTTTTTAATAAGTGTACCTATCATTACATAACATTTTAATGAACTGTACTGCTACCTATAGGTAATACCTACTGAATAAAATATGAAAAGAAATTATAGGTATTCCATTTGCTACCCTAATTAAAACTAATTATAGGTACGACACTGACCGGCAAGGTGCTAATCGTAATCAAATAGTAATTTACTTAGGGGAGTCTATACCTGCGCGCTCGCTCGCCATTACGTTTGGCGCTTGCTATATATCTACTTGCGCAATGCTTTTCCGTTAATGGCTACTTAATATGTTTTTCGTTTTTCGCCTATTACAATATTTTGCTTTTTGTTTGGATTAATTTGAATGTTAATGTTTCTAAATTATAATTTAGATTTTCTTCGAAATCCATTCTACACTATCCCTGGTTAAGTTTATTTATGTTCTTCTTCTTAAGCTCTATTGCATCATCTAGAACTACTGCAAATAGTAGTGGAAAGTGAAAAGAACTCATAATTCCAATTTAAGAGAGAAATTTCTTGCGACAAGCGACAAAATAATTAATAGACTAACACCCAATAAATGCATATCTGTTGGAAGTGAAACAATGAAAATTTAAAGGATATTTGTTTATTCTGTGTCGAGCGTACATTTTAAAATGTAAAAAGAAATCTCTCGAAATCGCTTCAATTTGTTTTTTTTTATTTGATGATATTAATCTGTAAATATGAGTGTTTCTATCAGAAGAACAAAGAAAAAACACAAAATTACACTACATCTTCTTTCTTTGCAGGCTAGAGAACGTCAGTGTTGGCCATTTTGAATTTATTTGATCAACAATGGGGTTTTTTTCGGCTTACCGATTGGAATTTGTTTTTCTGTCGTTTTCGGCGCGGTGGACCTGATTCGTTCCTTTTAATTTATTCGAGAGAAGCATACATTGTATTTATGTTAAACATTGTCTGATGGTCATTTTTGTCTTTCTTATTGCACAATGACCGTTGATGAGCTTCTTCGCTGTTCTGTTGTTTAATAAATTAATCAACGATTCATTTCTACGGCAAACAGTGTTGCCAACAACCCAAAAAGACACAAAAGTTCAATCCTTTCACAGTAATATATTTCAAAACTGAAAAAAAAGTAAGAAACATCCACATAGTGGGTATGAAGAAATTGTTACAGGCATTTATAATAACTTGAATTTTATATTATAAACAAGACTATTATTACTATTATTATTAAACATACTGTGTAACTCACTTGAGATCGCAACAACCAGTTATAGCTTTTAATTGACATATTATGATGAACTTCGATCAAATGTCGGCGATTCAAAAAGGTACTATTTACACGTATTAACATTTGATGTTCATTCATACGTTTGGGTTGTTCATAACAACCCAGGTACTTGAACAGAATTTTTGTACTATTTCTCATGTTATCTAATCCCATTCCAGAAGCTTCGTGTCTTCTATATAAGCCACTAGTTTGGCCGGAAGGATTTTCAGTTTTTGTTTGGCTGTATTATTTCCTCTCCAAAGTCCTTCCGTTTGAGTCCTTGTAAGTTCTCACGTAAGCAGAGAATAGAAGTAGGAGTTTCATCATAGAGTTCACATTTTCTTCACTAACTTTGCCTATTCTGTGCAGATGCTTCCTCAGGGTACAGTGTCCAGTCACCACGTCGGTAACTGTCTCCAAATGTCTCTTACCCAGTTTCAACAGCCTGGATGAGAGTTCCTTGGCTACCTTATTTAGTAAACTTTGTATGGAGGTGGTCTTGTGTTAATGTATATGTATGGTAATCGTTTGTCACGGTTTGGGGTGCTGCACTGTATTTTTGATTTTGTTGGGCGTTACCCGTAAATAAATAAATAAACTGGTCTGCCATTTCATTACCTGCAAACCACACATTTGATAAATGTCAGTAAAAACATCGATTAAAAAATTATTATTGGTTATATACCACACTGTAATAGTATATAACACACCGAGGTGGGAAGAGTTTCATTACTGTCGAGAGCTTAGTAAGTTATTATCTCGAGACAGAAATGAAACTTCCTACCGAGGTTTGTATACTATTTTATTTACAACCATCATATCCCGATCAAAATTAATAAATCTTTGTTTCGTTCTAAACACACCTAAAATATTATATTTGACAACTACTGTCACCAATATAAATAAATGTCAAATAAAGTCGGATGGATGTTAAGTTCGCGAATAATAAATCAAGAAAAATGTCCTCCTATGGAGAATTGATGGATTGTACCCCTCCAGAAATAGGTGTAATAATATTTATCATTGTGATATATTTTTAAATATAAAAAATATACATCGAAAATAGATTAACGATCACATTATTTTAGAGGGTGGAAGTGTGGGCAGGAGGTCAGGGCGGGAAGTGGAGGTGTGTAAATGACAGTTTCTAACCTTCAATGACGTTAGTAATAACTGCACTTAGAACATAAAGTAGTAAGGAAGGAGCGTGTGCTACATCTCCCATAATAAATAAAAGAGACAAAGTCGGCCATTTTGGATAACCATTTTATGACTCATTGTTTGTTTGGTCGCTGTTTAAAAGTTGGTTTTTATGTTATATGAAAATTACTTTTTATCGGTGAGCACATATTATTATAATAATTATAATCTACAGATGTGAATATGTTGAAAATTTCAAAAAATACACATAGTTGTTCCTAACCTAAATTTTAACTTGACATGATATGACATGACATGGGCGTATCATTTTGATTTTTTAGTTTATAAACAAATATATCAAATTTATTCTCAGCATATCATTATTATTTGAAAAGCTTCTAGCTTTTATATCATTTTATAATACACTTGTTACACAATACAATACAATATTTTCTATTCTACTAAATTTTAAGTTATTGAAAATATTAATTCCATTTTATAGAAATAGTTTTATTCCAATTAAAATTGGGTACGTCGCTACTGATATATTCTATTCTGCGGCGGCCATTTTGGTTAACCATCCCGGTTAACTGTCCTTGGCGTAACGATCCTTCCTTACTACTTTATGTTCTAAGTAACTGCATTACATTTATAGTTGTGAATAAAGAGTAGGTATTTATCCATTGAAACAGCTAAAGGTGTATTCTGAGTAGGTAATGAAACTTTTGCGGTGTCTGAACTGTGCGTTGTCAAAAATTATTTGTTATTTTTTATTTTTGAGCGTCTCTGTCATTTTATGAATTTCCAAATTTTGGTACACATTGAAAGACAATTTGTTTGATTGCCCTTATGAATATTGGGAAATCATTTTGACCGATGTTATTTTTTTTAAAAGTACATTAAATGGCATTTGTCATGGGTCCTTATATTTTCCTGTTTGATTGATTAATTCCCGTTTTACATTACTTTTATCTGTTTTTTGTATAAGTTTTTATGCTTTGAGAAAGCTGTTTAAAAATGTGAACACTTTTGCGAGAGCCCCAGTGCCAAGTGCTGACTCTACAGTAACATTCCAGCCGGTTCCCCGACTGTAATCAAAATAAATATTTTGTCCACGACCACCTAATAATAAGTCAATATTTTACCTCCTAACTAAAGGTATATGGTACCCATATATTAACTGTCGTGAATTATGGTTCATAATACACTGTAGTGTATTATGGTTCATAATTCACGACTAGAGGTGGGGGTACAATATGAATTAAACTATTAAATCTGTCTATTTTGTTCAGGAAATTTGTTTCTGACATATATCGTATCTATAAAATATTGTAATTTTTAGTATTGATACTTTTCATAACGGTATTTTCTAATATTAAGTATTTTAAAACAATATATTTATAACGGTACGTTGTATTGATACTTTCTACAGTATCGCCCATCTCTATATATGTGAAATTATTTGAAGTAGATGCCACAACATTTTGAGGTTAGTAATATGCCAAATCGCTACTGACTTTTATTTATTAATAAATAAATTAAGTGTCGTGGACAAAGTATAGTATTCTACTCGCAATTTATGGCCATAATTCACTTGGGTGACTTGCGCCCCTCGCCTGCGGCTCTTGACGCAAACGTCACCCATCGTGAATTATGGCTATCATAAATTGCTCGTTTAATAATATACTATTCTCTCACTGGCCACCGGACTAATTAAATCATTGCATTTAAGCAATAATTTAAATCTAGATCGATAAGAATCGCACCGAATCAAACTATGTTAAAAATCACACAATCAAATTCTAAAACGAACAATTCACTGTTTATTGTATAAGGTGTGTTAGAGGCGGAGTTTCGTGTCTAGAAAACCCTGAACAAAACGCCTGCGGACATTGTTCCCTGCTTACTTCCGGTTATTTCAGTTTCTGCTTTTAGTTGGTTGGTTGGTATTCACATTCATTTTAATGTGAATTGTTGTTAAGTATATTGCTTCTTTCTGTTAACAAATACATGAAAAAAAACGTTTATTTATTAAGTTATTTTTGAAAATGAATAGAATATATTATAATTTGGTCGATTCTTGTTTACTTTTTCGAACTTCAGGCGTACATTTTTGTCATTTCCTTTATTGTAATTTGAATATTTGATTGTTATTAATTTAATTTCAATCAAAAGTTGAGTTACTTTCAATGAAATGTTAAAAAATTGACCATAAATGCCAATTTGCTATGAAGGTAAAATTGCAAACTTTTTAAATTTACCGCCAATTATCGTAAAAATAAAGGAATCTTCTTTTCCGGTAATCATCAAGGACCACAATCCTGTCAAAACTGTAAACCCGTGGCCAAAGTGCAGGCGGTTGGAGGAAAGCTTGGGATATAGAGGGTGGAAGTTAGTGGGTAGAGGGTGAATTTACATTGGCCGCACTGGTCGACGGAAAATCATCGTACCAACTCAAAATCAAGTTCAGTCTAAAGTGTAGCCAGAGTGTGTCAACATGCCCGTTTCAAAATTTGCCAGAAGGCTTCTACTCTGTGACAATTCTTATCTGAAGTATACTAATCTAAAAAATAAGAGGAGTTGGGGGGTGCATGCGTATAACTTGCACATATGAAGAATTTCTTCGAGTATACAAGAAGATGCGAAATTTCCCCGGATTTTTTTTAAATTATGCTCGTATGAGTGTAGAATCTTCCGATTTTTTGGAGTTTTTGTGGAATTCGTCAGCTGGGTCCCATTTTGCTTTTCGCTTATAAACAGCCAAAATTAACTTTTCTTCCATCATGTGCCTTGCGCCTGGTTGAAATATCAAACACAACTGATTCCCTGGTGGCTAGTCGATAGACTACTTAAGATGGAGGGGGATCGCAGTGCGGCTGGTTCAATTCAATCGCTTGGTACGGTTGCTGGCGGGCTGCTTGGAGGGTCGCTTGGAGGGACCCTCTAGGTAACACGCTTGCACTGCGACGGGTACCAAGCGATTTAAAGGAACCAGCCGCACTGCGATCCCAAACCACTACACTTTAGACTGAACTTGATTTTGGATTGGTGCGAAAATGTTCGTCGACGTGTGCGGCCAAGGTATATTCACCCTCTACTCATTGCCTTCCACCTTCTACCCGCCAAGCTCCTCTCCACCCGCCTACACTGCGGCCGCAGGCTTAGACAGGATAGGGGATCTCTAGAGCCGCGAGGATGCTGCCACATAGGGAGTCCCGTCAGTACTAAAATTTATAATTTAGTGAGAACTGTAACGCCGTTAGTGGTAGAGTTTGTTCAACCATCCTTTGCCGTTACGTCATGCATTGTCCATCTTGATCTCTCATTCATGAAATGGGTGAGACGGAATTCTGACGCCATTAACGTATTTCTTAACGAATGTCGACCTAAATTTCATTTGTCACTTTCGACAGCTCAGTTGTCATATTTTGTAAACAATTCTTAACATATGTCATTGATTATAATTTTGAGGTTAAGTGTAAAATAACATTCAACTAATATAAGACAAACGTAAAACAGCAGAACGTAACGGTAAAGGATGGCTGAACAAACTTCTAGTTGCAGATTCTTCCACATTATATCCGCGCTGACATCCTAACGTGTTATCTATGATACTAACCTGAGAACAGCCTGACGTGTTTTTGCTTATTTGTGTGTGTGTGTTGAGTATTCGTAGTTGGTTTTTATTGTTTATAGTAGGACTTTTATTTTAAGAGACAATGTCGAGAATATGTTTTGTGGAAGACTGTAATGTGAGGTGTATCCGGTAAGCTCCATCTTCATAAAAAACATTTTTGATTAAATGAAAAGTGACAGAAGTAGTTATTCTTCCATACAGCCTAGAACTTTCCAGCATTGTTGTTGAATTCCTAATATTTATTTCTCTTCATTTGAAATATGTAAAAAAATGTTCCATTTATTGTATACTTTTTTTATTTAATAAAATATATATTATAAACTTGATGATTATTGCTTTATTTTTCTCAATTCAGGCATTATATGGTCCATTTTTTGACATTTCATTCAATTTTACTTGACTATTTGATTGTTATTATTGTAATATCGATCTAATGTTGAGTAACTTTAGATAAAATGTCAAAAAATGGACCATACATTTTATTTTGCAATAAAAGTAAAAATTACAGTAATTTTGAATATGCCGCCAAAAACTGTAAAATTACAGGAATCTTCTTTTTCGGATGTAAGCGAAGTTCACAACCATCTGATTTGTGTTAGAGGTACTGACGAGACTCTCAAGGTGGCGCCACCCGTACAAATAGAGGGCGCCACGGGTCAGTTTCCCATCTATCAGTATTTTTTTATCTATGGGCTTAGATCTTACTGCTCAGTCTCTCAAGGTGGCGTGCTACCCGTACAATTAATTCACCACCATAAATCAAAGTAATGAGATTTTCTCGTTCAAGTAATATTCGCGGGTCAGATCCAAGCAATTTAAACGCGTTTTTATATTTATAATTTAATCGCTGGCTTAGTTATAAAAAGATAGAAAATTTCTTGGAGAATTTAACTGATTCCGTCCCTGTGATGTGTTCGCATTCGTCGAAGATGTAAATTACATTTGAATACAATTACTAGCTCGTCCAAGCTCGTACATAAAATTAATTGTTAAATATATATAGAAAGTTTAAACACTTCAATGGCAAATCAGAGATTTGAATCTGTGATAGCCCACATAAATCTGACTCGAACACCTTATTTATACGAAACAATAAAAAGAGAAGTGACATTAAATGATGTAAAGAGTCCGATTTCGGTGTAGCTTTTTTTATTTGGTAGTTGCAACGGAAAAAGGAGAGAAATTGAAAAACTGAATTTAACATAAAAATTACAGTTGTTTCGTAAATTAACTTACATCTACTGGATTAATAGTAGGAAACAATAATTCATAGGTTTAAAGGTGTATGCAGATTCGAGAATTTCGACCTAACGAAACTTTGTAATACAATCTTTAAGAAGCAACGTAGGTAGTACGAAATATAAACATTTGCTAAGTAATAAACGCAGTCATAGTACGGTCTCACTTAAGCAGTAATACTCGTAACGTAAGTCGTAAATTAATAGTTCAAATTCATTTTTAAAGTTACCGTTAGTATCTTTCGATGATCGTTCGTACTCTTCATATATTTTCCATATCTTGTATTGATGCTATCACCAACATAACCAAGGTTTCGGTTAATTTTAATTTATATCCTGTTTAGTTTTCATGCAATATTTTATCTGTTTAGTACACATTCACAAAATGTATCTTTTCAAACAAAAACAGTTCTCAATTGATCTGATTCGGAATTTTCCTTTGTATGAAAAACCTTTTGAAATTAATATCTCAATGAATAATAATCCCAATTAGTGAACACTGACAATCACTATTAAATTGAAAACAACAAAAATGACCAATATAAACCAAATCTAACAATCTTCTGTGTTTTGTTTATTGTTTTTGCTAATTTTTTTGAAAATCCCACCACAATCTTCAATTACTTTAGCAAAACTAGAAAAAAAGAAAAGCAATTTTAGGGCGCCACTAATTTTCTTTTCTAAAAGAAAATTAGAAACAAAATCAAATTTAAAGGTCAGCTAACTTTTAATCTGTTTATTAAAAAAAAATAAAAAAGAACTTAAAGTTTCTGTGTAATAAATAAAACTATCTGACTAAAAATATGTATATAATATCAGTCGTGAAATTAAAAAAAAGAGGTTAGCACACATAAAAAAATATAAAAAACTTGGCACTAAAAAAATCAATGAGGGTGAAGAACTCTTTACTTCTGGGTGCTCTCCACTGACATCCTCCACACACTGAATTGGGTGATGGTAAATGCCTTACTAAAAAATCTTGTAGATCCGGCAATCACAGTAGAGATTCTTAACGGAGCCTCCTAGGGAACGTCGTACTCTTAGTGACAGTTGTATTCGTAAGGACCGTTGTACTCCTAGGGACCGTTTATTTGTTCACTCGAAGGTGTTCTCCAGGAACTGTAGCCTCAGGTAATTTTATTCCAGGAAACTGTGCAGTAATCCAGATTCTTATAATATAACAGCATCTTTTGTTTTTAAACTGTTAAAAAAAAATTTAATCAAAGGATTACTGCACAGTTCCAAACTTGTCGACAGTCAGACAAACTACATTAGGAATATTGACTTTTAGACAATTAGTTTATTCCACCACAAATCACAAATGTGAAATAATTTATTAATTTTTCTAAAGTAATATTTTTGGGAAAAAATATGTATACTATTCCACCAAAAATCAAAATTCTAAGGAAAGTCATTGATAAAAATAAAAGCTGAAAGGTTGAACGCAAAGTTCACGTTTCAAAGTGCACGCTCAAGGTTTTATTGGGATAGCGTTTTTGCTTATTTCGGCAATGTTGTTTATAAAACTCGTTTAGTGTTACGTTTTTTGTTATACGATTATTATTTTTTTTAATATTCTGTCAAAATCACTTTTGTGATTTTGCGATTATGGATTAACAACAATTTTGAAATCAAATTTGATCACAGAATGCTGAAATTCCCTCTCGTGAGATTGAAGAAACATTCTGCAACACCTCTGCCTCTGCTCTCTCTTGTGATACTAGAGTATCTACAACGTAATAAGGATCACACGGTCGATTGGGTCGAAAGATAGTTACAGCCAACCAGAAAGGCCCATGTCAGAAGAATGTGGAAAAATGCAAAAGCCCGGTTGAGGAACGAAAAACTCAGAGGAGTTTGTAAAGAATCCCGGTTGCAAGTGGTTGCCAACAAATACGCCAATAGTGATGTTCGTGAAACTCAGAGTTGTAATTAAACTTGTAATTATAAAGTATTGTTAGAGTTTCAAAGAAGTTTCTTTTTGAAATTTGAAATAATTTTGCAAGCAGGCTTCTACTGCACGAGCTTCGAGGGGTTCATCGATAACGGGGGTAGTGAACCGAAATAATTCGCTAGAGGCGAACAGGTTGTGGCTGTGCATATTTACCCCAGGATCTGTGAGTTATAACCCTAATTTTTCCTCAAATTACAGGGTTAGTTTGCAAGGGAAAGAACAGTTTTTGACAATTTATTCATGTACAAGAAATATACCAAAATCCTCATTCATCCATAAATAACACACTGTATAATGTGGGAAACTAAATAAATCACTTCTGGCACGTTTATCTGAATCACAATATACATGGTGTTTCTAAATTAATGCGACAAAATTCAGGAGGTGATTGCTCGTATGTAAATATGATGGATCTTTCCTGTAACAACCCCTTTCCGAGATATAACCTTTAAAAGGTGGTGACTAAAATTGAATTTTTCTCTAAAATTTTAGTCCGGGACTTGCCACAGGTATTTTTTCAATATTCCTGTTACATTATACGGGGGTGAAATTAGCAACCCTAACTTCATTTCATATCAAAACTTTTTTTCGGCATGAAGTTTCATGAAATAAAATCCTTGTTTCATTCAAAAACTTTTTTATTCCTAAATTTTTTCCCAAAACTAATAGCTGCAGAGAAAAAAGGGAACATCAAAAATTTATAGTTTTTTCAATATATTTAGTGGAAATCAGTAAATAAGTTATATGCAATAGGATTCATAATAAATGCTGAAAATGCACGCAAATTACAGAATTTCAAGTTTCTAGCTTTACTGAAATTTTAGGAAAAAATAAAAACTCAATTTTAACAAGCACATTTTAAGGGGTGACTGAGGAGAGGAAATTTTGTTATGGGAAAGACCCATCTTAATTTCATACGAGCAATCACCTCCTCAATTTTGTCGCATGAATTTAGAAGTATGTATGTGGTAAAAATATACGGGCTGTTCGGCTCAGGATGTGGAGTTTACTCGAGAGCACTAGGCCTAAAGATTAAGTGGGGAATGGGAAACAATAGGTCTGTTCGTAGAGCAGTCACAAACGGTTGGAAACTGGACGACTCATGCGCAGAGTCTTTTTGTGGACGATTTTTATGCACTGCGCATGAGTCGTCCAGTTTCCAACCGTTTGTGACTGCTCTACGAACAGACCTAATACCAGCGTGGTTCAAACAGAGCTGGCTGGTATCTCAATTGCCACAAAAGAACTAACCAGAAGAGGAATTTCTGGCAAAACATAATAATCTGCAGTGATAGTAGACAAGCCCTATTAGCCTTGAACAGACAATGTGTTATATCGAGGCTAGTACTAGAGTGCCACCAAGATTTAGCTGACGCCTCGGCAGATAACAATATTATCCTGAGGTGGGTTTAAAGGGCACGACAGGAGTAAAGGAAATCGCACTGCTGATTCTTTAGCCAGGGAAGCCGCTGGACTAAAAATTCTAGGACCCAGTGACACCTACGGCCTAACGACTTCGACAATTGCGGAACTAGCCAAACGTTACACCCATGCTCAATCCCTTAAGAGATGGGATTGAATCAAAGGATGCAGTCTTGCCAGGATCACCCTGGGCGACCCTCGGAAGCTGGCGCCGAAGAAATATTTGCCGATGAGCAGGAAAAACCTACGTTTAACAGTAGGATTTCTGACTGGTCACTGTCAACTAAGGAAACACCTCCATACTATGGGGCTAGTTGACACACCTCTATGCAGGATGTGTGAACAGGAAGATGAAACTGTCAGGCATGTCTTATGCGAGTGTCCGGAGCTATCGTCAATAAGAGAGTGTGTGTTCGGTGAGTCTTGGCCTACACCTGCCTATATAAAGGAGATGTCTCCCAGTGACCTGTCCACCTTCCTGAGAAGGACAGGATGGACAATGACCTAGGAGGACAACTCCTCGGGAGGATGTACAATGGGTCACATGTGGCCTAAGTGCTGTGAGCCTACACACTCACCCTCCCTACTCTACAGATACAGAAGGGGTGGCTGAGGAGAGGAAATTTTGTTATGGGAAAGACCCATCTTAATTTCATACGAGCAATCACCTCCTCAATTTTGTCGCATGAATTTAGAAGCACCCTGTATGTATGTGGTAAAAATATACGGGATGTTCGGAAAGAGAACAATTCTCAAAATTAAAAACTCTGTTCAAATGTATTATAGACATAGTACAGCGAAACATTTCGAGTTTACTTTTTTTCAGTGTAAATAAAAGGTATGGCTGCGATCTTGTCTTACAAAGTTTCCCAATTATTTTAAAAATATCGTTATTTTATGCTGGGAGACTTAAAGATTTATATCGAGGTCACTTTCCAATAATGGACATTGTTTATTAACTTAAGGCTATATAAAGTACGAGCATAGCAAACTCATAGAGAAAATTTTATATCAAAACGATGATTATAAATGATAAAAAAACATTGTCGAGTCCATAAATATATAGTTTAACATATTGTTGGCTACTGTAATTTTGATACAAAATAATAATTATTACGTATGTACCATTATTAGCAATAGGTATATTTATATTTTTCAGAAACAAAAATTGTTAAAGTATTATTACAGTTTCCTGGAATACCTATTAATTGTCGTATTTAATAAAGCGCATTTCGAGGCCACGAGTCTTGTTGTCAGATTTTCGATTTTTGGTTTGCGGTTGGAGGTGAGGATCATAGATAAAAAAATACTTATAGATGGGAAACTGACCAGTGGCGCCCTCTATTTGTACGGGTGGCGCCACCTTGAGAGTCACGTCAGTACCTCTAACACAAATCAGATGGTTGTGAACTTCGCTAACAGCCGGAAAAGAAGATTCCTGTAGTTTTACAGTTTTTGGCGGCATATTCAAAATTACTGTAATTTTACTTTTATTGCAAAATGACATTTTTAGAGAGTTATTGGAAACTTGAATTTACTGCCTTGCAGTAATTGTGATTTCCTTAAATAAATAGTGCTCGACCTTAAAACAGACTTAAAATTTGGAGTTATTGGAACATGAAACTCTATAATGACATTATATTAAGGTAGGTGTCACAGATGACACAGATCACTTCCACATTGTCACATATAAATATGAAACATGAAATAAAGTCGGGATAGTACACTGCAGTAATCGCGCACAAATAAGGACAAGCACTAACCTTAATAATGTTTCCCTTATTCAAAACATGAAATGCGCATGCGTATGTGCCAATATAAGGACAGCACTATTACTGCTTGACCTTATAAAAGTTCCAATAACTCTCTAATATTTCATCTAAAGTTACTCAACATTAGATTGATATTACAATAATAACAATCAAATAGTCAAGTAAAATTAAATGAAATGTCAAAAAATGGATCATATATAATGCCTGAAGTGAGAAAAATAAAGCAATAATCATCAAGTTTATATATTTTATTGAATAAAAAAAGTATACAATAAATTGAACGTTTTTTTACATATTTCAATGACAAACATGAAGAAAAATAAATGTTAGGAATTCAACAACAATGCTGGGAAGTTCAAAGCTGTATGGAAGAATATCTACTTCTGTCACTTTTCATTTAAAACATGTTTTTTATAAAGATAGAGTCACAATTTTTACACTTCCGTTACTGGAAGACATGCATTGATTGTGATTTTGGTGTATTCTTCAGTCCGTGATTGGGCTCTTTAAGTTCGCGGACGGGGGACATATACCATGAACTGACGAGGCGCAAATACACCGAAACCGGTCTAAAAGTTATGTTGTCCCTTCTAATTGCAAACCGCAATAGTTCGTAATAAACATCTTGTAGATATACCAACCCCGTTTGACTTTGAAGTGTAATTCAATAGCCGTCGGGGCCTATGGCCCAGGAAGTAGCTGTTGTTTCTTAGTTGAACTGTAACTGTCTTCGAAACATACTTTCAAAAAGCGTTGGAATAATTATTATTCCGCGATGTCTACAAAAATCGTTTGTACATAATTTCTAAACTATACGTTGGAACAATATAAAATTTTAATGATGACTTACATATGGTTGACGGTATAAATGAATATACTTCAACAATAGATCCCCAAATGGCATTTTCCAGCTTTAATCCATAAAATTATCAACTATTTATTCTCTTAATATCTGGATCTCAACCTTATTAAAATAAAGAGAAGAAGTCCGTGTTTGGGACAAATTATTATTATCAATGAATAACTTTCAACACCTTGTATGCATAAACGATGATCCCTTTGATATATAGAAAAAAATTATGAAAATGGGGAAAAACGCCCATTTTTAAAAAAGCATGATTTCAATCTATTTTAAGCTATATTTTAAAGGTTGAAAATTATTTTTAGCTAAAGCATGATCATTTCTCGACACTCCTGATGCAATCTTAATAACAATAATAAAATAATACACTATGGGTTTAATATAATAATACCTTCACTGTATGAGCATTTCCCAAAGAATCACCCTCAAATGACAGCATCAAATTTATAAAATAATAAATTTTATTCAAACTTCCAGGGATCGAGCAGCTCTCGTCATTTCATTTCAGTTCATTTGTTCGAGGAGTGTTCTCACTTCCTCATGGAATGGAGTTGTTCCTTCACGGATTCAGTTGAGACACAAGTCTGTTTTTTTTTGGACAAGAGAAAAAGGAAGATGAGACCTTCTTGATGCTGCTACCCATCCATTTGTCCATTCGTTTGGGTTGTGCTCAAAGCCAATGGCACTTGAAATGAATCTTAGTACCATTTCCCATGCTATCTATTTCCATTCCAGAAGTTTCTTGTATTCTGTATAATCCACTAGTTTGACTGGGGAATTTTGAGTAGTTAGTTTTATTATTTGATCCCCCAAAATCTTTCACCTGCACATAGGTGCACTAACTTGGTCCATTTTATACATATGTTTCTTTAGGGTACAGTGTCCAGTAACCAAGTCGGTAACTTTCTTCGAATCTATCTCACCCAGTTTCAACAGCCTGGTTGAGAGTTCCTTGTCTACCTTGTTTTTTTTTTCCTTCCCTTTGCCGGTACCACCTCTACCTTGTTCAGTAAACTCATTGACCTTGTGTCACCCTCCATTTAAATTGGTGCTTCTTATCTAGGCAATGCTGTACCTCGTTTCTCAACCAAAATGTCACCCAGAATGTTGTCATGTAAAAACGAGATACTAATATAATACGGTGGGGTAGGAGGACTGAAATACTTTTCTGGGGGCCTGAACCCTTTTGCGGAGCCAGCCCCAATGTAATATTGGAAGAAATAGGTAAAGCCGAGAAAAAGAAAAGATCTGACCATTGGAAAGATCTAGTAGGGCTTATACAATTAAAGACTCTTCTGGGTGACTACAACCTGTTGAGATCAAAAGAATGCATAAGTCAAAGTAAAACTGCGCTAAGAGTTTTAACAGGGATCCTAACGGGACATTGTCGCCTGAATGGGCACCTGAAAAAGCTCAAAATAGTGGAGGAAGAAGAATGCAGATTTTGTGGATTAAAAAATCAAATCTCTAAACTTGTTTTTAAAACTTTTTCCCCATTTTTTCATGGAATAAAAAAAAAAGATAATGAGGTTCACATTACTTTATTACTTAAGTTATTTCTCAAGTGTAAATAGAGAAGGATATACCATTAAAAGAACAAAACAGGTAACAGAATTTAACAAAATGCATTAATATACATTAATAAGTTTTCATGTACTTTTCTTTTGCCTAGCCAACTTAATAATATTTAATTTCATCGAATTAAGAAGCTGCACAATGTCCGAACGCCCTCCGTATCCAATATTCTACAAATTATTACACATTTAATATTCCGCTTCATTGTTAAAACATATTTTTCAAGCATTCGTCTTCAAATTTAGCTACCCGTCCAGTAAGAAGCCATAACGGCTTGAGGATATTTCACAAATCATCTGGTATCTTATAACAGGGATGGAAGAAAAAGTATGAGAAGAGCATTGGATTAACTGTATTGGGCTTTCAAGAGATTATTTTGAAGAATAATGACATTCTCAGAGTTGGACTTAATTGTTTTCATTCGGTTTCACGATATATTCAGTCAAGTTGGTTGTTTGAAATGCACTTATTCTAAGTGCACCGCTGCAGCTCTGCACGAAAATCATTTAACTATTAAAAGGAGGTCATTAAAACAAAATAACTTTGAATAAACTTTCATATAGATACTAAACTAATTCTGTATTAAAAAGAAATGAGCCGAGTGGATATTAATGTAGTTTCGATACTAAGTCTGAATCATGGTTCAGCCCGCAGCATTCTTTGTTAAAGGTTGCGCAAGTGTAACTGTTAAGCAATTGCGCAAAGAGATACTTTGATATAGTGCATCGATAACAACAAATAAAAACGAACATATCGATATGAATATTGTTTTAATCGACCATACATAGTGTTGGTACATTCGATTTCTATTTGTTATAGTTTTTTTTTCTATTGTGTGGATGAAAAAGGAATTTTATTGTGCTTTATAATTACTCTTGGGATTGTTACTATAAAACTAAAAGTATTTTCAGTAGTAATACTCCTAGGGTATTGATAATACCGAGATAATTTTGTCATAGAGAATGCTGAAAGCCTGTTGCTTGATAATTATCTTTGAGCAACACGCTTGACGGATTCTCTACGACAAAATTTTGAGTATTTATCAAGACCCGAGGAGTATTCGATAAGATAATTTTTTACTTTGTAGATATCAAAAAATTGATTGTCAATCTGACGCTTAATACTTTTCAATACAAACTTATTAGTTTTAATCAAAAATTATTCATTTTTATTTAAAACTACAGTTGTGAAAAGTACAATTGGTAAATTAATTGAATCGTTAGATGCAATACCAAATCTTTCCGACATTTTTAATCCAGTTGTCAGTTTGACGTTTAATTAATTTTTAATAAAACATAAACACCAAACTGAAAACACCACATGTAGGGTATTATCGCTGTAATACAGCGGTGATTGGATGAAATTTGACACATGACTTGAAATTAAGTAATTTGATTGGTTACTATATCCAGTAAAAGATTATCAGTAGTAATACCCCTAGGGTCTTGATAATACCGAGATAATTTTGTCATAGAGAATGCTGAAAGTGTGTTGCTTGATAATAGCCCAAGGCCGTAGGCCGAGGGCTATTATCTTTGAGCAGCACGCTTGAAGGATTCTCTACGACAAAATTTTGAGTATATATCAAGACCCGAGGAGTATTCGATAAGATAATTTTTTACTTTGTAGGTATCAAAAAATTGATTGTCAATCTGACGCTTAATACTTGTCAATACAAACTTTATTAGTTTTAATCAAAAATTATTCATTTTTATTTAAAACTACAGGTGTGAAAAGTACAATTGGTAAATTAATTGAATCGTTAGAAGCAATACCAAAGCTTCGCGACATTTTTAATCCAGTTGTCAGTTTGACGTTTAATTAATTTCACCAAACTGAAAACACCACATGTAGGGTATTATCGCTGTAATACAGCGGTGATTGGATGAAATTTGACACATGACTTGAAATTGAGTAATTTGATCGGTTACTATATTTAGTAAAAAATTATCATTATAATAGCTGTTAAACCATAGCTGAAATCAGTTTGTATTTTGTCTATCTTATGAGATTACAAAAAATATACATTTATTGATTTAAAAATAGCAAAAAATTTGAAAATTATAGTTTAAAATTACAATAAATATCGATTTTATTGTTGAAAATTGCGAAAAATATAGTGAATACAGATTAAAATAGCAAGAAATATAGCTACAGATTGTTCGATTGTTTACATTGGGCTGAAACTGGCTAGCGACCATCGTCGTTACCTTTTTGCAAGAAGCAGCTATTTTCCGAAAAAAATCTTCTATTTTCTATTCGCATCATTGAAATTTGATAAAAATTGTCTTAGCCATCTACACTGTTGAAAAAATAGTAATTTAAAAATTTACAAAAAATGTAGTAGATTCTATACTCCTCATGGAAAGTTGATAAAAATTTTTTTGCTTACTCTAATAACCTAAAGAAACCTTCCGCATTAACGGCTGTTAGGGCCGCCGCCATCTACACTGTTAAAAAAAAAGAAATATTATCACAAAATATGTTGTGGATTCTATACGCGTTATAGAAATTTAATAAAACTTTTTTTGGGTACTTCAATAACCAAAACAAACATTCAGTATCAACGGCTGCTAAAGATGCTCCATCAACACATTGAAACCCTAGGGATCCTTTTTTTCTTACAATTAAACTATTTTAGAGTATTGAAGAAGATAGATCTTTGTCGAATCGACATTCTTGACATTAAAGATGATATCTGTTATTAATTATAATTTTTATAGAAAATTTAGAGAAGTATTCGGTGGATTTTTTTTAAGAGAAATATTTGGCCAACAAGTTGCTATATTACAATGCACCATATCATTAAATAATTTACATAAGTTAAATGATTTTCATGGTTGATAAAAAAGAGTGTACTTACTGTAGGCATATATTTTAATATAATTATTTTTCGATAGTAAACGAAATGCAGGTTGTTCCAGAAATTCAAATGCAGCTGCGGGCTAGAAGTCATGAATTAAAATCGAGAGGTTTACATTTTATTTAATATTATACCATAATTTAAAGCTTATTAAAAAAATTCTGGTGGTATTAGAGATTTATATCATGAGATAATGTTGCAGTTTTTGGATACGAAATATATTTCATCTTCATGTCGCACGTGAGAATGTCAATTTACAACTACAAACTGTCTGGTTCTATTGTTTACTAATATACAGGGTGAAATGGTAATATTAACTGAAATTAGATTTGATTTGATAAGGTATGGCTACTCAGCCTCTGACTCGGCTACGCAGTTTTTTCTTCTAGCTGATAAAATCTGCACATGGCTTCGTCTGCAACCCCATTAGCTTTGACTGGCTATCTCTTCCGCCAATTCGTTTCCCTTATGACCCTCGTGCCCTAGTACCCAGACTAACATGACCTTGCAATTGTCTCAAAGGGCGACGATGGCAACTGAATAGAATGTTCTTTCCCTCCGTCTGTATACCAGGTTGCCTCAGCCTTTATGAGTACACCTTTGCCCTTTTGCTCCATCGAGACATTCGCATTTTTTGCTTGTCGATAAGCTTTCGATAGTCAGCTTGCAACCTAAACAGCCCCAGGCTAGAGCACTCTACCGCAGGGAGTGGAATTCGGCATTAAAAAAAATAAATAAAACGAATCCACTTATTCCCGAACACGTTTATCCAATTCAATAATTATTGAATAATCAATAAAAAGAATGAAAGCTATAATTATTCATTGAAATATTTGAAAATTAAACAAATTTAATATTTCAAAAAATCAAACGAAGAGAATACTAATTTGTTATAATTAGCACGCCAAATCCAAATATTACACACGATAAAGATAAGACGAAGGAACTTATCTTATAAGGCTGAGGATATTTGCAGCTCTTAACGCGATGGCGGCAGTGGAGGTGACGTCTTCGACAGACTGAAGATGCCTCGAATTTGCCTTCTGAGGTAAACTTGCCGGCTGCAGAGCAACCAGACAATAAAAAATAGTCCACTCGAAAATTGAAATTTCGAACATCGACAGACAAAAATGGAAGGGGAATTTGATAAAAATTAATGTTTTATTTTGGAGTGGCTAATGCGACAAGGAAACGGCATGTTTGGAAATTTTGTAGAAATTTGGGAGGAGTGACTAATGAGTCACAAAAATTCACTACATAAAATAGTTTCAAGATGAAAAGATAACACTCCAAGAGCTCATCCATATCTCAAATGTGGTTTAATGAAATCCAAATTAATGGTTCAATAAAACACAAAGTCCAAACCACAATAAATTTTATTATAGTCCCCAAAAAGGACACATATGATGCTACTAGTTTCGGTACATTATTACCATCATCAGGCTACAATAGAAAGAAATGGTACACTTAATAAACAAAGATCTTATGAAATTATGTTATTATTAACTGTGAGTCGCTGGACCACAGAAGGCAGAAACTGTATGGCAGAACCCAAATGACTCCAGAAGACTTCTACAACCAACCAGCAAATAACCTGTATGAGCTAATACAGGGAACGGATTGGCTGAATAGGTTGTAGTCAGAACACTAGGAGTATCCACAATAAGCCCAGGAGGCTGAGGTGGTACCGGCGAAAGGACGGCTCCGAAGGAAAAAAAAGTGTACCATTTCTTTCTATTGTAGCCTGATGATGGTGATAATGTACCGAAACTAGTAGCATCATAGGTGTCATTTTTGGGGACTATAATGAAATTTATTGTGGTTTGGACTTTGAGTTTTATTGAACCATTAGTTTGGAAAAGGTAACAGCTGAACAGCATGTTACAAGCTCCTTGCGTTTGGCTTGTGTGTTGTTAACTTTGCACACCTAATAATTACTATTCGGTGCTTTGCAGTAGTCTGTGCGTTACAGATTTCACTTTGCGTTGCATAAAAATTTGTAGTGGAGGCAGATGCAGCAAGACTTCCATCGCGCTTGTGGGATTGGTTTTTGTGGCTCCAGTAATACACAAGCAATCAAGCCTTTGTGTGCTACTCAATATCCTTACAACTTCACTACTGATCCATAGGCTATCAGCATAATTTTTTTTCTTTTCCAATCCCTTATCTACTGATATTAATTAAAAGTGAAACTATTCTTAATATTGCATAATTTGGAACAGAAATTGAAAATATCTTGGAAATGTTTGATAATTAAAGTATTAACTATAGTGGGGGGAATACAAAGATCAAATTAAAATAATAACCGGTGCACGTGAATTCCCGTCAGGTTCCTTAATGATCAACATAATACACTTGAGTTCCCGTCCGACACTTGCCGTCCAGTTTACTTAATCTGTTATGTTATCGGGACTGCCCTAATAATTTACCCTGGCGGGGTTAGGTAAGGTTAGGTGCCTTATTATTCCTGAAATAAATGTATGAATACCTTTATAATTTAATTTATTTTATATTTCCTTAATCTTGTGTTCATCTTGTTGCGCGCAATTCGGCTCCTAATTTCGGTGTTCTTTCTCGTATTCAGTTAGAAAATGATCGCTGCGTGCAACTCATCCCTGCCCAAATGAACACCTTCAAAACAGGTCAGCTTTCACCCTGACGGGGACTCGAGTGACAGCTTAACGTACCCTAATAATGACACAAGTAGAGTGGTTATGCTGACGGGAATTCGTGTGCGTCACCAGGTTGCCTCAGCCTTTATGGGTACACCATCGCCCGGCGGGTGTAATTTGGGCGCTAACCATCCTTCTTACCTGTCTGACCAAGAAGGTAGATAATCCGACATGACGTATTTTGGGCGCTAAGAAGTGCAGGTAGGTCGAGTCATAAAATAACTCTTATCTTAATAATTTAACTATCAATATTTGGGAAAACCCAAAAGTTTTCTATTTCTTATTTTCTGATATTTTTATACATAGTTACACTTTGATCAACC